>JASXSY010000080.1:0-18987 GCA_034509805.1 Sipha maydis | reverse complement strand
AAACCGTTATTTAACGCGGTTTTGTAAAAATTTAAATTTCAAACACTCATAAAAATTTTTTGTCTGAATCCGGTAGAGTTTTTTTACATATATTTGAAGAAAAATTTATGGAGAACCTTGTACCAAATTTTCAAAACTTAGTTATAAAAGAAAAAATTTTTACGATTTTTCAACCACAAAATTACTTGCAAATTTTCGCAATTTTGACATATTTCGTATAAATTCGAACTTTATGCACTTTTAAAAAAAAATTGTGACTAACGATTTCGGATTTTTTTTTTATCACTTCAAGAACAACTTATAAGGAACCTTGTATTAAATTTTCAAGATTTTCTGGCCGGCCAAATAATTTTTATCGTTATTTAAAAAAAAAATACTTAGAAAAATTGAAAATTTCAATTGTCTATAAATAGCTCAAAAAAAAGCAAAATTCTTTTAAAATTTAACTGTGTATGGAGAACGCTAATATAAATATTTCAAGTATTTACATAGTGTAGTTTTTGAGTTATAGCAAAATAAAAAATTCGATTTTGTCGACAACTGGTTTTGCGTAAAAAATCCCGTTTTTCCCTCATTTTTTAGTATTTTTCCAGACTCATTTAAAAAATATTGAACATTTTTACTTTTGACCCCCCAAAGTACTAACTAGATTCAATTTCCTTTTCAAAGAGTGGCTGAAGTCAAAAATCGAAGCATTTTTACAGCTCCAAATGTTGTCGACAGACACAAAAAAAAAACACATCATTGTAAAATCAATACATTCATCACTCCGTTCAGAATCTAAAAAAATCAATATGATTATGAATTTATAATTTATCATTATTTATATAATTATATCTTATGTTACATTATGCAATATAATAACATAAAAAAAAATATATTATACAATGTTTAGGAATGTACAATAATTTATTTTTCCAACTTTTTCGGAGTAAAGTAAGTACGGCAAACAGTGATTAATGTCTTATATATGCTGAATATCTTTTAATATAATCCAATATAACGGAAATATGCTAAACTATATTTATTATTTATTCAAAATGTTGTCAGCTACATTTTTGTATAGAGGTATTTTGAGATAAAATTATTATTTTCAAAAACCGCAAATAAAATCCAAGATGATGTGGACACTTCCGGACCTCGGAAGGATGGTTAGGAAGATTTTTTTGGTTATCAGGAGCCTATAATCAAACTTTTGGAAAAGTTTTAAAACTTTCCGATTTAATTCCTCAAAATGTCATTAAATGACTGGACTAAAAATAAAAGTTTTAACGATAGCCAGAATATCTGGAAAGTATACGCTCGTTTACTACAGATATTCTGTTTCATCTATTTTAAATAGTAACTACTTAATATACATTACTATATATTATATCATAACAAATATAATACTAAGGAAACAGTTTGTAACAAATACGTAACATTATTGATAAATTAAATAATAATTTTAAAGAATCTCTCGTCAATGCTTAAGCATATCGATTAGATTATAAATAATAAAATACAAATGAACTAAATACAATTCACGGTCCGCAAGTTGTCAATCACTGGTGCATAGTGGGTAAAAGTAATAGAAAGAAAAAACAATCGTTAAAAACCTGTTATTTTTCACATAAACAGATTTAATTTGAGATTCAGACAACTTCATTTTGACAATCATATTACACAGTTACACATTGATTATTTTCTTCGTTATAAATGCGTAACTAAGATTATTAATTTGTATTACAAAAATTGTTAAGTGTATTAATAAAAAGAACCTTTCCTAAATTGTCATTATTATTATAATTGAGTGTGTAATGTATCAATTTATAATTATAATAATAAAAAAAATAATACATGTTTTAGTTTAGTGTAAAGTTTACTTATGTAAGACGATTTCCTTTTGAGTTAAAAATTAAACTCCCACGAGCCGAAAATTTAGATATTTATGTGGATTAACCGATTATGTGTGTGAATCTAAGGTATGAGTACTAAGTAGTGTACCTACTAGTGTGTGTGTGTTGAACTGTCATTTGTACACAGTCGACGATGACGATTAACGACGGCGTCGTCGCCAAAGTTTATAAGATAAGATAAGATATTTCATATTATTTATAAATAGCACTCGCAATACATCTATGTAAAAAAAAAAATCGAAATTACAATAACAAAGCGCACGTCAAAATAATGTACAAGTGTACCAGGAATTAATTAAAAATTTAGAAATTTATCAAATATTGTATTATTTTGATACAAAACTAATTTTAATATTTTTTCGTTCAAGATTGATATTTTATACTTATTAAAAATATATTTTTTAAAAAAATGTAAAATTATGATAAAAAATATAAAATATGTAATACATGTGAATTTGGGGCCCTTAAACTGTCGGAGCCCCATGCCTTAAGACGCCACTGTGCAGCAAGGGTACAATAAGCTTATATAGAATTAACAAGGACTACTATTAAAGACGAATCTAATAAGGAAGCATTAATAATGAATAATTATATACAATGCTAAAAATACAATAACAAATGACAATAACTACAATAACAATGCTAAAAATATTTTTGAAGATGGGTTAAAAAAAATTTTTGAAAGGAAAAAACTAAATAAAAAATATAATATTAATAATTATGAAAATAAAAATAATTATAATGATAATAATTTTAAAATAAAAATTATTCAGGAAAACGTTATGAAAATAAAATAAAATGGTATCCGTGTAATATATTCGGACATATAAGTAAAAATTGTAGAAATAATAACGAAAATATTAAATTTGATAAAAATAAACCTTCAACTTCAGACACAAATAAAAACGATAAATTCTGTTGTTAACGCATTAAGTGCACACTATTGCTAGAGTAGCTTGGGCGCAACTTGTTGTTAGGTAATAATAGTTAATAATAGTTAATAATAATTAATAATAATTAATAACAATTATTACATAACAACAAGTTGCGCCCAAGCTGCTCTAGCTATTGTGAGCACTTCATGCGTTAACAATAGAATTTACTGTTAAAAAATTATTTATATAGGTAATAGATAAAAAAGAATAAAACAATTGTGGACTGTATAGTTGACGATAATTGATACAATAAATATTTAACTAATACAATGATAATGATAATAATAATAATAAAAATCACAGCCAATTATAATTTGAGAAACAGTCTTCTTCTTCTTCTTCTACTTCGCCTTCCTCCCAACTATTTGGGGTCGGCCACCCTTGTCCTACACCTCCACTTTACTCGGTCAATCACATCTCCTCTGCACACACCGACAGCCCTCATGTCATTCTCCAAAGTCTCCAACCATCTCTTTTTTGGTCTTCCTCTTCCTCTTTTCCCTTCAACGTCCATCTTCATAACCACTCTTACTGCATTCGTTTCCTCTCGCCTCATCACATGCCCAAACCATCTCAGCCTATTTTCTCTCATCTTGTCCACAATTGGCGCTACACCAACACTACCTCTCACGTATTCATTCCTTATTCTATCTTCTCTTGTCACTCCACTCAACCATCTAAGCATTCTCATTTCCGCGACACTCATACTTTGTTCTATTTTCCTGTTAACCGCCCAACACTCTGAACCATACAGCATAGTTGGTCTCACTACACTTTTATAAAATTTACCTTTCAGCCTAATTGGAATTCTCTTATCGCATAACACGCCCGATGCTTCTCTCCATTTCATCCACCCGCACTTAATCCTATGTTTTACATCAATGTCAAAGCCCCCGTCCTTTTGAACAAAAGATCCTAAATATTTAAAGCTCTCAACTTCACCTATCACATCACCATCTATTGTCAGTTGTCTCCTCATTCCTTCAACTTCTTGGTCTCTTTGTCCAAAATCATACTCAATATACTCAGTTTTATTTCTACTAATTCTCAATCCCTTTTCTTCGAGGGCTAACCTCCACTCATTTAACCTATTATTGACAACTTCTAGGTTTTCTCCTATCAGAACTATATCATCCGCAAACATCATACACCATGGTATCTCACCCTGTATCTCCTTTGAAACCTCATCCATAACCACTGAGAACAGGTAGGGGCTTAGAGCTGACCCCTGGTGCACACCTACTCCTATACTGAAACCTTCTGATACTCCACACCGACTCTTGACACTAGTACTCGACCCTTCATACATATCCTGGATCAAATTAACATACATTTTTGGGATATTTTTTCTCATTAATGCCCACCTTAAAACTTCTCTTGGCACCCTGTCATACGCCTTTTCTAAATCTATAAAAACCATGCATAGTTTTTTATTCTTTTCCCTGTACTTCTCTACTAATTGCCTAACACAAAATAATGGCTCCATTGTCGATTTTCCTGGCATAAAACCAAACTGGTTTCCTGATATCGAGGTCTCACTTCTTATCCTCTTCTCTATAATCTTTTCCCAGATCTTCATACTATGACTCATGAGCTTTATTCCTCTATAGTTCCCACATTCTTGTATGTCTCCTTTTCCTTTAAATATTGGTACAATAAAACTCTTTCTCCAATCTTCTGGCATTTTCCCCTCTATCAGTACCTTATTAAAAAGATTTTTAATTTGAGAAACAGTAATAATACAATATATGTGGCCCACAAACTATAATAATTAATTGCCTATGGAGGCGATGCAAATAATAATTTAATAAATAATAAACAATGTGACAATATGTGACCCACACGGCTCAACCCAATATAAATAAATATAAATAATATTGGCCCTACAACGGCATATCTACAAATAATAAAACTTGCCGGTGACGGCTAGGCCCGTCGGCCCTTAAACTAATAACAAATATGGTTGACCAATACTCACAGTAACATGTGACTGTTTTCATCCCACGCGACCGCACCAGCACTATGACTATACAATTGCCTAAGACGGCAGACACAAAGTAAAATTAACAAAGTCACAGCGCTTGATACGTGCGACCACCAAAGCACAGTCACGAAGTTAAAAGGTCTAGGCGCGATGTCCACAAGTGCGATGCGATAAGCGATACAACTAATATCGTCCGATACGATTTTTATCGGCGCAACACTCGGTTGTCTATCAATGCAAACCGACAAGCGATACGATACACATTTTCAGTTGTAATCATGAGCTCTTCTGAGAAGGATGTCATTCTTGCTTACCGATACTTAGCGTAAATTAGAAAAAAAAAAATATTGGATACACCCATATAATGCAAATAATATCGTACACAGTTCGGAAGTGGTGTCCCGCAAACTTTCTCAACACGAACAGATATTTAAAGAATTTTACAGAATGAGCTTTAACAGAACTTCTCGAATACTGTTTTAAAGAATAATTCCATAAACATGGACTTTTTTCTACTAATTTTACAAAATAAATAGTAGCACTCTCCTCTTGTTGAGCCGACATCATGACAAGTAGCGCAATAATATCGCCGAACGATCGACAAGCTGTGTCGCCCTTGTCAATACGAGACCGATAATTATCGGTGTTGCTTTGTAATCGCGCCAATGTGCATTGTCTTAGTTGTTTACACAAAGATTATACGTAGTAGGCTATACAGTGTCGAATTGCTTATCGTATCGCATAAGTGGACACCGCGCACTACAGCACCGAACGAAGACAAAACGAATGAAAATCACGTTATTTACAATGGCTGTTGGTAAGTGACCACCCTAGAACATGGTAACTTTAAATGTACGGCAATACTAATAGCGCAGAACGACACTTACCAAACAGCCGAAACAAAGGACGAGAAAACAGAAAACGTGGTTTAACAAAAATGACTGTAGACGGACGAGAGATGAATTTGATGTACACACCACGAAGACGAAAAGGAGAAGAAAAATGGTACCGACGACATTTACCACGAAATCTTAGGCCGTCGGACACCAAAACGAAGATAAACTGACTCATTGCCACCACATTAAACTAAAACATGAGAACTTAAGGAAACCTTGTGACACTGAGAACATGACTTGAACCTTTACTGAAACATAACCGAATAATCTGAAAACGTGAAAAAACGAATATTTTCGCACGATGATAACGCGATTACGTACCCGGCCGGTCGCGCGTGGAGGCTCATCGCCACCACCGACAATGGCTGCGGATACGCAACGCACCACACGAAAATGATAACATAAAACAAGACATATACTACCCGCACATGGCGGGAATTCAAAATCTTAGAATTGAATTGCATGCGTAGACACTGCAATTATTGTAAAAAAATATATATAAATATTAGAATGTTACTAAGAGACGGTTGCTTAGGGGTGTTGCTAAGGAATGATTTTTCGGTAACGCTTTTCGATTCTATGTGCCAAAGAAAAGACATAAAATTTCAAAATTAATTGACTGTTAATTAACAGTGTTATAAATATATCAGAATCATATAAAGAAATAAATTACCTTGAAATTATTGAACTAAATTAGGAACCATATAAAGAATTAACGATTACAGTAGCAAAAATATACATTATATGGATAATCGAATGCCAAACGATAGAATAAAAGAATTCAAAATTAACTTAGATTAGAACATTTATATCAAAACAAAAAAATCAAATAACAGAGTTATGTTTCGAATTTTCAGATATATTTCTACTAAAAACCGATAAATTACCTAGTAAAAGTTTAGTAAAACATAATATCATAACTCCAGATAATATAACACCAATAAATATAAAACCATATAGATTACCAGAAGCACAAAAAATTGAAATAAATAGACAGATAGAAGGGCTAGAGAAACAAAATATTATTCAAAAAAATTCGAATCCATGGAATTCACCATTATTAGTTGTTCAATAACGAATGAATTCAATAGGCATTCGTAAATTTCAAATATGTGTAGATTACAGAAAATCAAACAAAGTTTCTATAGGAGAAAGTTATCCATTAAATGACATTACTGAAATACTCGATAACTGAGGTAAAATCTAAATATTATAGTACTCGTACATTAGATTTAGCAAGTGGCTATCATGTTATTGAAATGGAGGAATCAAGTATACAAAAAACGTCTTTTTTTACAAGTTCCGGCAAATGGCTGTGTATGCCATTTGGTTTAAAAAACGCACCTAGTACTTTTTCTAATAAAAATAATTCTATAATTTTAAATAATTTAGGATGAGATGAAATGTATAGCAG
Source organism: Sipha maydis (assembly GCA_034509805.1). Classification (NCBI taxonomy): domain Eukaryota; kingdom Metazoa; phylum Arthropoda; class Insecta; order Hemiptera; family Aphididae; genus Sipha; species Sipha maydis. Next base: position 11,860 of record JASXSY010000080.1, on the reverse strand, counting down.
TCAGTAACTTCAAAAATATTATATAATTTTAATTAACAATAATGCCTAAGATTCAGATTTTAAGAAATTAGGCACAAAATATATGCTTTACTATGATTTAAAAATCTTAACATATGCACAATAAAATGTGTTTAAGTTGTGAAGGAAAAGCCCCTGGTAATATTCTTATACTGAAAGCAGACTGTCACTCAATTATGATATACTTTTTATCCAAACTTACTTCATTGAATTCTTCAAAATTATTATCCTCAGTAAGATCAATGGAACAAATATTTTCTTCGTAAACAGCGGGCACATAAGGAAGAACAGGTTTAATAGGTGCATTTACTGATAGTTCATCAGTAATACTTGGCTCTTGCTAAAATTAAAATTAAAAATATTAATTGTTTTTTGTAATATATCAATTAAAACTACTTTGATTTGCTACCTTGCGCTGAAAAGAGTTAAAGGCTGAAAGTAATATGAAGAAACATTAAAATTACTATTTCTACCAATTTAACTTAAAAACCTTCAATAACAAATCCTATATTTCAATATAATAATTACATTTATAGTAGTTATATTAGTTGCCCATTCAATATTTTTTGAACATGATGGTTTGGGATTCATTATTTCATCCAATAATGTTACATTATTCGTATCAACATTAATAATATTTATAGTTTCATTCGGTTGTTCAAGTTGTTGTATAGTAATACCAATATTTGCTGTTGATGACTGTCCACTACTATCCTAAAATTATGAAATAAAATTATAAAATGTATACAGTACCATTTTTTTTAATAATTTATTTACCTTTTTTGGGAATAAATCTGTTTGTATACCTACACTTCTAACATAAAAACATGGCCTAGAATATACATTTTTTTTTTTTAACGAATTCATATGCATATTCATCATATTTCTTAAATATTTTAGTATTTGAAATAATTTTATATAGTTTAACTTCCAAAATTTTATTCTTTTATTAAATATCTGAAGAAATCTGTTTAGTTCAGCTTGACTTGTTTTTTGGGTCATAACTTCAAGCAGCTTTATGGTAAGTAATTCAAAAAATTCCTGATAAAAAAAAATCAATTAATAGTTGTAAGTTATTATAATATAATATTAAGTCGTTAAAACAATATTATGTGTCACAAAAATTGGCAACTGATATCTATACTCCTATTTGAGTTAGGAAATAGGGAATATCATAAGTTATTTTATAATCTATTAACATTTCAATATTACTATAATATTGAATTGAATGTTGTGTACAATATTAAAACAACTGTATTTATCATTTAAGACCAACATTCAAATAAATGAATATTCAACAGGAAAAATTATAAATACATTGAAAACCATTGTACATAGGTGTGGCAAGAGCTAGTGTTATCAAGTTTTCATCTATTTGTATCAGTAATATATAATATAAAGAAAAATATCTTACGTCACAAGTTATTTTTTTGTCATTAAAAATAATAAAATTATAATTAATCATTTCGTTCATTTCTTTTTCAATATCATTTATTATTTTTCCAATAACTTCAAAATCATCTTCTTCCCCTAAAATAGAGTGTTTATTTTGATTATTGGTTCATGAAGATGAATGAATAAAATTAGGCAAAATAATTTGACCATCTGAAAATTTACCTTCATCATCATTTTCACTATCCTCTATTATTCCTTGATGGTCATTATCTTTTAAGTTAACATTATCAACTAAGTTAACATTTTTCATTTTTTGATTAATTTTATTACCACTTAAATTTAATCTATTTTTTTTAACCGCATCGCTGATTAACATTGCATCTGATAAAGTTTGTTTTAAAGGTTGACCTGGAAAATTCATAACAAAACTATATTAAAAAAATACTTAGTAAAATATATAAATATATATTTAGTAAAATATATTGATATATAAATCTAGTTTGATTATGTAAATTACTAAAGTTTAATCAAATAAAAAAAAATTTATAATAATGCTCATAATCTAATAATTAATAAATGATATTATTAATAAATATAATTTAATATAATAAAAAATATAATAATATAAAAATAATATTAATTAAACATTCACAATAATCATCATTAACTCCTAAAAGTCAAGCCATGTTGTTGTAGCTATTCATTTCTATAATATGCCATCCTTTTAATTTGTTGGTAGTATATAAAACACATCCAACGGAAGATTTCTTTAAAGAAGGATTTGGGTATTATAACAATAAGATATAGAATAACTTATCTTGTACTAAATACACTACAGTTCAGTGAAAATAAATAATGAATTATTAACCATAAATTGTTATTATTTATTAAGTTTAAATTATTAAATAATAGATATAAGATATATATGCCACCTGAAACACTGCTTAATGGAATTTTCGGGGGTGTCTTAAAGATTTTTTTTTTTAAAAAAAAAAAGGTTAAACTATAATTGAATATCCTAACTTTTATGTAAGGTTGAAACATATAATAAGGTATAGTATAAAACACATAATTATATATGTATTATACCATATAAAAATGAAATCGCCTTTAAAAAAATATATATTTATGTGTACTTTAAAATATCAATAAAAAATAAAATATAAATTATAAACAGGCAATTGTGATGTTATTAATCTATTTTTAACAATTTTCATCGATCCATATCATGGACATAGAGGTATTTATGGTAAATGAATTTCACTTGTGACATTTACAAGACTTTTAATATTTTTATATTAATAGATTATACGTGAAAAATATAAGTATTTAATAGTTATTTTTATTATTTAAACAAAAATTTTTAATTTTTAATTTATTTATTATTTATAAAATAATAGAAGTATCAAAGGAAATACAAAAATGATTTTATTTTTTATCTACATATCATTTTCTTTTCATTTTTTACATTAAAGATCGAAAACTGGGGATTGTGCTGACGTTGGTCATCATATACATTTTACTATAATCGCGTATTATGTTGGAATTTATTTAATAAACATTTTAAAATATCTATACATTAGAAATCATTGGCTTAAGAGGATGTCAGCGCAGCTATTTTTCTTCGTAGTAACATGCTTTCGAAAAATAGGTTTTATTCCAAAATGATTAGACTTAGCGTTATACAAACTATTATGAAAATTAAAGGTAACAACATTATCTAGGGAATGACATATCCATTTAGCTTTTCATTAGTTTTTAACGAAAATACGATCATCTTAAGTTCTCAAAAATTGCAATTTTTAATCATAAATAACTACCGTTTCAGCAGTTTAATAAAAAAATGGATATGTCATGCCCAAGACAATATTGTAATCTTTAATTTTGAAAATTTGGTGTTTTTCTCTAAAATCACTCTAAATCTTTGTTTTGGCCATTTTTCGTAATCATGTTTTTTGTTACCGAATTTAATTTTTCATTCGTAAGGTGCTGCTGCCTACGAATGGCGGCGACTTCAACGATTATTTCTCCCACTATTGCCGCAATCAGTGGATTCGGTCGAGTCACGCACGGTATATTTTTAACTAATCGGCGAGACGGCGATAACTATTTCGAAGAATAAATCAAAATTACAAGATACGTTATTATTGCAATGAATGCAATGCATTCGAAATAATTTATAATAATAATTTTATATTGATGTTCAAAATAAATAAAAATATCATCGATAACTATACGGTCTTGTGCCATGCCCTATCCTCTAAATATTCTATACTCTATAATCTATACGAATACGATATAGTGAGTATACTACGAAAGTTTAGGGCATCTAGGTTATTACTTATATTGACTGTTGTTATATTTAATTTATTTTGTTTACTTATTAAACGTGAAAGTGTGAAGCACGAAACTAAACGTAATACGTTTATTATGGCGATTAAAAAACTTACTGCTAAGCATACTATTAGAAAAATAACTACTAGGACTCTAGTTCAAAATCGGTGGTCCAATCGTAAAAATTATTTTTATTATTTTAAGTACCTACCTAATTTTTAGATTTTTATTTTATAATAATAAAATAATTAATAACATACCTTATGCGTTTTTAAAAATAAAATAAAAAATTAGCTGCGTATTTTAAAGCATATTTTGACGATTTTAACTGCATATTTCGATAATTTTAAGTGCAAGAAGTCCCAAACCCTAGCTATGACTATATAAAGTATGTAATCTTATCTTTGGAAATAAAGACCGATGTCAATTTATCGATATTATGTGGCTGTGAACGTGGAAATACGACGAAAAACAAATATACATGTGTTATAAAAAATAATATGCACTTTAAAACTACAAATATATATTCAATATGCATTTAATCGGTAAAAACGTTGAAATATGCAAAATATACAAAATTAAATTAGTGTTATAGAATGATTTAAATCGGGGACAATTTTCATCACATTTCAAAAAGCACATTAGAAAAAAAAAATACCTACAACTCAGACTCTATTAACCACCTCTTCGACAGCATCAAATTTTAATTACGATCCTTGCAAGGCTCTATTACGTCCAAATATACCACTTCGTAATTGTTGGGTATGAAATTGTTGCGTATTTTGCACGTTATCGCCGCTGGTCTATATGCATCCAATATCGCTAAATAGGTGAAATTAATTTATCACATAATAAGGCGGCAGCCAACATGTTCACTGTCTCTCAACCGCGTTGGAGTCCGCAACTGTGCTTTTAGTTCACTATTTTTTTAATTGTATGCGAACCAGTACGCCTCCGCCAGAAAATCCGTAGTGATCAAAGCCTTTGTCACTTAACGCAGTAATCGTCGCTTCCGCGAACTTGGTGTAGTGATCATATAATTTATTTTGAGTACAACCCGTCGTCAACAATCGTGCGATCAACGTTCATTTACGTGATTTGTTTGATTCGTTCTTCTGAATCCGTTACGACTTCGGTTGGTCGAGTCGATTGACATTGTCTTATTTATCCGGTTCATGTCTATTCAGAGCAAAATTTTTACTAAATATATCTAATCATCTTCGCATTGTGGGAAAGTTGAGTCTATCATGACCTCGGTCCAGTTTACAATATCATCATCATGCTCATAATTCGGAACTGCAAGCGCAGTAATTTCGCGAATCTCGTCCATCGTTGTCGAGCTGTCGTCACCCGCAAGTCGGTTATCACACCAGTATTTAGTTAATCAGGTCGTACATATAGTCCGTTCCAAAAGAGAAGACACGAAGTGACGTCCAGTTTTCGTCCGGCGGCGCGCATCCCCCATTTAATTCCCATCAATCGCAATAAATACACGTATAGTTACTAGCGGCCTCTACCTCCCAAATGCAGCGTCAAAAACCGTTATACAGCGCGCTTCGATTGTTGACATCTATAACACCTGTCGATCTCTTTGAGCACGTATGCACGTTGTATTTGTGTTCTCGTTGACTTTTTGTTTTTTTGTTGTACTCTTAAAATCGTTTTTTTTTAAACGCAAAACGTGTTAGTCTTTTTCTTTTTTTTTCCAAAATCGACTCAATTTTATTATGGAAGAATCACCAGTGAAGAAGAACCCTAAAGGAAAGGGCCAAAAATAAAGGTATGTTGTTTATTTATTTATTATTTTGGGTGCTTTTTCCTTGGTACTTTTTTAAAACAACCTTTATTAGTATTACTAAAATTCCATAGGGAGAATATGTACTATAATACCATAAAATCAATATTTTAATGTATAATACAAACAAAAATATATTTAAAAACATATCTAGTTATTTTAAATGTTCAAAACTATCATAAAGTTTAAATCTAATCAGCTTTTTACATATTCTACATTACTAATGTGCTAGAAACATTTCCTAATAAAATAAAAATATAAAAATTATCTAATATGTAAAAACGAAAAATTGTATTCAAAAAATTTACTTTATTCCTCTCAGTAAACATTTAACTTAAGTTTAATATTCTTACAATCTAATTTAAAGTTAAAACTATGAGTTATAATATAAAAAGTTGCAACATTTATAGTTTAAATAAAAATTTAATCTTATAATCTTAAAAAAATAGAATAAATCAATGATATGCATTACGGAATAAATTTCAATTACATTTTAAAATACAAGACAGTAAGACAGTATGTATTGATATGTAAAGTAAAATTAGGTTCATGTTATTACAGTTATAATAAAAAGAATAAGTAGTTATTTACTCTGTAATTTAATACAATGTATATAATTATAATGTAAATAAAAAAAATGCAATTACGCTTAAAATATGTTTTTAAAACTATTGCTTACTATTTAAAACCTCAATTGCTTTAATTTTTAATTATATAATATAATTTTACTATACATTAATATTTCTTAATTTTTATCACCTATCAAAGGGAATTAAAATAAAAAAATGGAGAATATATCACATTTGTTTACATATTTGTATATATAATTACAAATTACAATTAACAAAGGGGTGCACATGGTTTGCGCACATTTACTAAAATTACAACTCATTTGCGCACATTTTTACAACTCGTTTGCGCACAGATTATTTCTAGTGTAACCACTGGTTTGCGCACACATTTCCCTTCCCACTTTTACAGATTTAAGAATGTCAGTGAATATTTCAACTTCACTGGTGTGGTTAAAAATGTATTTTTGGTGTGATGTGTTAAAAAATATGTACAATTAATTTTTATTGTAGCGGTCATCTATTTATGTTAATTTTAATTAAGTACCTACTTATTTCAAAGGTTTACCTTGGAAGCGGTTGCCCATTTGTTCCAAGTAATTCAATTGATCAATTTCGTTATTTGATTATTTTGTCCACAAATTGTTCATGTACTCAATTTTTTGTAATATTTCTTTCCGGCGATAGTTATTAATATTCATTTTTATTGAATTCAGTTTAAGATCAGTTTCTGATTGAATGTTTAAAATAACATCTATTACTTGGTATACGTGGGCATGTGATGAGGCTAGAGGAAACGAATGCAGTAAGAGTGGTTATGAAGATGGACGTTGAAGGGAAAAGAGGAAGAGGAAGACCAGAAAAGAGATGGTTGGAGACTTTAGAGAATGACATGAGGTCTGTCGGTGTGTGCAGAGGAGATGTGATTGACCGAGTAAAGTGGAGGTGTAGGACAAGGGTGGCCGACCCCAAATAGTTGGGAGGAAGGCGAAGTAGAAAAAGAAGAAGACTTGGTATACGTGTGGATGAAGGTTATAGAATTGATTATTAAAATGCCTATGGAATGCTTCAGCTCCGTTCGTTGTTCTGGGTGAATCATCTGGTTTTCCTGCCCACAGGGATGTATTGAAATTTGAATTAGGTGATATATATGATGAAAAAACATAATCAGAGAAGTATAATAATTTTAATTTAATGTAGCAATTGCCTTACATTTTTTATTGGTACATCGAAATAAAAAATTCCCACATTTTAATTTTCTGTACTTCGAAAACTTAAAATTGTTAATAGAAACACACATTTTACCGCGACGCGTATAGTATATATTTGTTATTTCTTAATCCATATTTCTGTAAGCGCTATACGAGAGAATTGTCGAAACTAAAACTAAAAATTTGTGTTTTCGATTTCAAAACGATAGTACCAGTTTATTGATGGGTCATAAATACTGATAAAGTTTATCGAAGTAATATTGCCGATTAGGTATATAATAATATTATGTACAAAATATAATCATTATAATCATAAATATAATTATTGTATATAATATGTTGTGCGCAATCGAGTGGTTCTTTCTACAATATGTTGTGTGCAAACGAGTAACAAGTTTTAGCAGGGAAATTTTAAAATGTGCGCAACCTAGTTGTAGCCTTAACAAAGAAAACAAATAACACAAAAAAAAAAAAAATTACAAAACTATATACAAAATTATAATACAAAAAAATAAGGAAATAGTAAAATACTTTATTTTAATTTCAGTTTGTTTCTTCTCGACAGAAGGAGATGATTATAAATGCATATACATGTAAGCTGAAGATGAATCCAAGACTCACAATAACCGAAGCTCGAGTAGTCCTCTCTAAAGAATTGGGAATTGGGCAGAAAACAATCTCTAATACCATTTCCCAATATCGATTAACTAAGACTGTTTCATCACCAAATAAAAAAAAAATTTTCAAAAATATTATGTCAAAAATTAATGACTTTGATAAAAGTGCTATTCGAAGGAAGATTCATCAGTTTTGGTTTAATCGTGAGATGCTTAACTTGGACAAAATACTGACAGTCATCAATGAAGATGAAAGTCTTACAGATTTTTCCAGAACAACACTCTACAGACTGCTTATTTCTATGGACTTCGAGTATGGTAAACGAGGAAAAAATAGTGCATTAATAGAAAAAAATGAACTAAGAATCTGGCGCAAAAAATATTTGAAGGACATAAAACGTTATCGAGAGGAGGGCCGTCCTATATATTTTCTTGATGAGACATGGGTCAATGCTGGAGATGTTACTAGCAGAGTTTGGAAAGACAAATTGGTACAATCAAGCCAACAAGCGTTCTCCCAAGGTCTGTCAACTGGAGCAGTAAATCCCACTGGTAAAGGCAAACGTCTTATAGTGTGCCATATAGGATCTGTTGATGGATTTGTTCCTGGCTGTGTTTTGAATCCAAAAAGAACTCTCAAGACTATCATGATGAAATGAATGGGAAAACTTTTCGTGATTGGTTTAATGATGTTTTGCCTAGACTGAAGGATAATGCAGTCATTATTATGGACAATGCTCCTTATCATTCCGTTAGAAAAGAGAAATTCCTAAATTCCAATAGTAGGAAAGCAGACATCATAAGCTGGCTTGAAAATAAAGGAGAAGTAGTTGATGCTACAATGGTAATACCAGAGTTGTTAGGAATTGTAGAAAGATTAAAACCTTTGTATTCCCAGTATGAAATCGATGAATTGTCAGCAGAACAACGACCTCTTGTATTGACTGTTGGAAATTCTGATGAAGATGATGATGATTTGGCTACACCTCTGTAATAATAAATATTTAATAGTTTTTAAAAATGTACAAATTATGTATAGTTTATGACAAAAATTACTAAAATTTGCATTTAAAGTTTTGTATATAAAAAATTACTATGTTTTGTATATAAATAATTTGATTTGTTAAAAATAGTTGTACAATTAAATTAATTGTTAAACTATATCTTTATAAAAAAAATGTTATATATAAATTTAAGAATAATTTCTTTTTAATTTTTGTTTAAGTATTTTATTTTCATTTATTAGTAATTTATAATACATAATTATAACATAAAAATAAATTATTGAAAAGATTAAATAATAATAAAAAAAGATGAGATATAGATGAAATAATTTTAATTTGTTAACATGTACAATTAAACTGATAAATTGTGAAAACAAAAAATGAAATATTTTATAAATTACAAATAAATTGGTAAGCTTAATTAATCACATTGTATTCTAGCAATTGAAAACCAAGCAAAATTAAGAATTAGAATTATAAAATATTGTCATTGCTCTCATTTTTTTTAAAAAAATAATTATTAAATATGATTTCAATTAAGTAATAAAAATACAACACTAAGAAAATTCAAATTTACTATACTGTAAAATCTTAAATAATACTTTGTTATAGGTAGGACATATCAATGAAGTTGAACATGTAAATTAAAAATCGCCAATGATTTTGGCCATTTAAAAAATAACTATTAATTTAAATAAATAAATTTTCATTGAAAAAAATTAAACATATTATAAATTGGCACTGGTATTTGTAGTTATACTTTACTATATATATTTTTGTAGTTATTTTACTGTGCCTGCCATACTTTGGTTCTAAAATTTGTGAACTTTTGATTTCATAATACAATTTTCAGTTACCAGGTACCTAGTAATTTACTGAACCGTATTTTAAAGGGGAAAAGAGTTAATAAGTACTAAGTAGAATATATATATATATATATATATATATTAATGTAATTAGTGAAATTAATAATTACCTTATATAATTATTTTCCATGTATCTGTTTTGCAGCATCTTGATATGGTTTTTCTTACAACCATAAATCATAAATTACCATGCTTAAATTTTATTTTATAGTGAATACCTTTTTTTAATTGTAGTAAGCACTCTCCATGAATTGTAAAAACTAAAATTTTAAAATTTAAGAAATAAGACAAGAATTGTATTTTAAAGGTTATAAAAATAGATTACAAATATATTAAGAGTTATTGGTACTTACATTGAATATAAAAACAAGTAACAAACCACTCTTGAGCGAAAAAAGCATATGCTTTTTATGTATTTAAAGTTAAATATTAAACTTTTAAGTCATGACTAATCGTAAATCGTAATCGAAAGACGAAAACAAATTGATAATAGATAACTGTGTACGTGTAAACTATTGTGTATCGCATTTAATTACGGTGTATACATCGTCGGCAATGATCGGAAATAGAGTTCGTAAAGTTCACTGTGTAAAATAAAGCCAGGTGGAAGGGGAAAAATCGGGTACGCGTTGTGTCAGCCGTCATTCGACATGCGCAGAAACCGTGTCTTCTCTTTTGGTACGGACTATAGTTATGTTTATTATTATTGTTTTCAATTATTATCATCACTCATTGGTGATATGCACTATATATATATCTATCTTATTTTGTGTATTGTTTCTGCGGCGGCAAAGCCGTAATTTTTTATTGTGTAGTATTAGTTTTCGGGTGACCATAATGTGGTCGAACACCGTTGTTAATATTATCTAGCATATAAATCCCAAATTATTATTATATCTACTTTGGTTACTGTCAATATATTGACTATTTTTATGTTATGTTATTTTATTCTGATCCTAATAATGTTGAACGAGAACACAAAGACAGTACAACAGTATTATGTGGGCGATCGTTGTTCACACAGTACTTAAATAACTGCGGTATAATAAGTCGATTATTTTATAAGTCGCTGTTAATTTTATACATAAGTCTATTTCAGGAGGGTCTAAATGGACCCTGCCCCCTCCAGTGGACTGTCACCAATAAAATCATGTCCAAATAAAAAAAAAGTGCGATCAGTACTCAGCACCAACAGTACCAGTAGAATACAATACAGTAATAATATATGTGTGTTTTTATTTTAGTTTTAAATGTATTTATATTGACACGCCAATGGTATTTGGTGTTAATTAAAAATATTTTCATCAAAGGCAGGATATTAACAAAAAAATAAATATTTAAATAAAACGGTTCTTTTCAAATATCTATACCTCTAAAAATTCCATACTCCATCTAGTTTATTTTGTAATGATTAAAATCTAACGGTTAAATGTTGCTTGAACTATTGATACCTCCAGAAGATGAGTATTGGCTCATTGCCCACCCATAAAGATTATTTGCATCTAAATATTGTAAATATATAGATTCTTTTTTATTTTTAAATTCCGTCCCCATATATTTATTATTTGCTTTAGAATATCTACCACTACATTGTGTAATTCCACCTCTTAATCCTTTCTCGATGAATAAATGCATATCATAGTCTGATAATAATTCTAATTTTAATCCAGTTTTTCTGAGCATAAAATTCCACGCGAACCCTGGTGTTGTATAACTCCATGAAGGATCTATGTTATAAGTTCTCAAAGAGAGATCACTAAAGTTTTCAAAAATATCTGTTTCTAAGAAAACATCTATCTTTTGATATAACATTGTAAATTCTTTAAGATTTTTTATATTAAATACTTTTCAAATTTCTTGGACATTTTTATACTCATCTTCTGTAATATTTTCTTTTTTAAGGGAATTATAGAAAAATTCTTTTGGAGATAAACATGTTTCCTCATACTTTTCGTTACAATCCATATATTCATATGGATAAGATAATTTTTTTGTAATTAATTTTAGATGTTTTCTTGGAATTTTTCCAAGTTCTTTAAACTGGGTTTTGT
>JASXSY010000079.1:0-48623 GCA_034509805.1 Sipha maydis | reverse complement strand
GCCTTGATTTTATACACTAAACTATGGACTACTTAATTATATTGTAAAATCTTTATGTGAGGTGTTTAAAGTTGTATTTTTTAATATTTTATTTTAAAAATAAAGTATACCAATATATACCACTAAGAAATAGTGACTTTCGTTTGAACTATGTGCATATTACAAACAGTACTAGAAGCAGCTACGATTTAATTTCATAATTTTCAACATTTCTTGACGATACGAGATTACAGACTTCAGTGGAATGCAACATAATCGAATTTACTTCATTCTATACGATAAGAAAAATTTAAATTATTAATTCTAAAAGTTAGAGTTTGATTTAAGTCATACTATAAAGGCACATATTAAAGGACTATGTCAGTTACCATTTTTCTAAAACTATATAGTAATATAAAATATATATTATAATTCTTACAAAAACAATAATATTATATTATAATTTATAATTAAAGCCTTGCATTATGGTGAACTCTCGAATATTGCTATTAAATCTACTGTTGTAAGTGCTCAAAACATAACTTATGTGTTTATAGAAAATAATAAAAATAAAAATAACCAAAAAGAAACGTGCATTGTTCTGTATATCTAATAGTTCTCAACCCTTATTTAAGATTAGAACTGTGATTTTAGGAATATACAAACATCAAATCATTAACTTACAGCCTAACGTTGCTTATTTACTAGATTTACTTAACTACATTTAATAAAAAAAATGATTCACATTGCTGATTTTTAAAAGAAAAAGGAAATTTAATAATAATTATCATTGACTAAAATGCAAAGAAAAATGAAATTAATCAATAAAATAGACTTTTTAATAAATTATATTATTTTGATAATTTAATGCAAATATAACAAATTGAATTGAAATTTTCGGTTATTTTATTTTCTGTCGTAGTGATATCGACAATATAATGACAGTAGTGATTACAGTAAGCGATTTTAATTCGTCATGAATAGTGTCGGATCACTTTCTTGAAGGTTTTACTTCTTAGTCAAAAATATTATATTACACTTATGACTTATTGTTTATTTAATAAAATAATTACACGTTATTTTTACAATTTATAACATTCCATTCCAGTTTGTTTACAACGCCAATGTTGTATTGCCGACTGCTAAGTCGGACTGTAGGTTTTTTTAGTTACTCTGCAAATACCGAAAATTGTACTGGATTTATTTGTTCTTTTTGACGTTTAATATAATTATGGTAACTCTAATTTGCGTTTTGCTGAGTGTATCAATTTTAAATAGTATTTTTAAAATTAATGGTTTTTATATTGTAAGCTAACATCCCTGGTTTCTACTACCAGTTAATTTTTAGTAAAATGTTAACTAGATGAATTGTCAAACAAATATTAGAATATAAAAGATACAATCATTATAATAAAAATATATCAATATTATGAAAAATATAATAGAGATCAACATTTTTTTGTCTCGGTTGTATATTAATCTCATTTATGCTGGTAATAATGTTAAATGATATTATACTTCATTGTTATTTAACTGAAGACCTTCTGAGCTATACGACGTATAAATTAATATTAATTATACAAACTAATAATAATAATGATAAATTCAATACAACTCCGGGAAAAATATATAACTATGAGATTATTGTATAAAAGCTAACATTCAAAAGATGGTGTTCACTATTTTTATATTTTTGGCATCATTATGGTGTGTAATTGTGCCAAAATAATGTTACATATCAATTTACTTGACAATTTTCATTAAAATAAAAAAGTAATCTACGTGTTCACAGAATTCAAATAATATTCGAAGATCATTTTTTTTATCCAGCTAATAGTTTAATTTATTCGTACGAGTATATAAATACATTTTAATATTAATTCAATAATTTCTATAGATTACTTAAACATCTGATTTTAAACAGAATAAAATATGAATTGATGTTTCATAGTAAGAGTAGGAGTTTATGCAGTCATTGAAACGGTGCACAATAGTTGTCTAATAATTCTCAAATCTAAGTAGGTTGATTTTTAATTAAAGTTATATCAGTAGTAATTTTAGATTTTTATAAGGATACACTCAATTTGTCTCCCAATGGTATACTAAATATACTACAATATATATTTAGATATAACTGAATTTTTTTTTTTTTTTTATAGATTATTAAAATGCAACAAAATTGATCACATTGTAATTTTATACTTTAAATCGACAAAATCTAAAAAAAATTACGATTTTACAGTATCTATGATTTTTTAATTAAAATTGAAGTGGGTATAGTATTTGAATATGCTTCCGTAATACTTATGTACATTATGTACAAATACAATGTTTAATTCAAAAGGTCATTTTAGAACAATTTGTACGTATACATTTTAATTTGACATATTGCAACGTACAGGTGCGTAAGACTATGACTATTGAGTACTTCTAAGTCAACAGCCCTAATTTAACATATTACTATGATTTATGACATTTTGTCGCGCTATCAAAACGATATTTATGAATAAAATCGGACCGGGCGTCGTCTATAATAATTGACTAAACATTGTCGGCGCCGCGTTTGTTCCATGAACAGTAGTGATAACAACGATCCGGATATGGTGATAAGAAAGCGCTAGAGACCAGGGAGTGCGTGTGTGCGTATGCGCGCTCGTATGCTCATACATGTACGTGTGTGTTGGTGTGTTTGTAAGTGTTCGTATGAGTTTGCATACAAGCATTTGTATTTAGTGTTATACATGCATTTGAACGGACGGAAAGTGTGTGTCTGTTGTGTGTGTGTATGAGTGCGTGGGAGAAGAGTGAAACGGAACGCGTTGAGGGTGAGGTAGAAGAGAAAGGGATATACAAGTCGTCTTTGAAGGATTCAGTCGTTTTGAACTGCCTTTAAACGCGTGAAATATGATTTATTGAAATCCCGTTCGCCGTGAACATATGCATCGATTTTAATATTATTTACTATAAACAACGCTGCCGCCTCGTAACAGGCACGTTAGATTAATAAGTTTTCTTCATCGACGGTGTGTTCGTGTGTGCGTGTATGTATTTGTGATTTAACATCATTATCCTTTCGTTATCCACCACTACCGTTCAACATCTCTCGAGTACCCGAGGGAGCACCGCCGTCATCAAATCTGGTCAGCCTTCGTTTTTCCCTCATTTGCACACATTATTTGGCAGCCAACGTAACATGAAGACCGCCGCCGCCGCCAACTGCAACATAATCGTCGGAATGCACGTTTTATAGACGCCACTGCAAAAGGTCATTGCACAGATCCTTTTTTGTACACAAATCATTCATACCCGGTGAGAATATCGTACATAATAAAATAATTAACATTATAATTTAATTATACATTCAAAAATCATTGCAAATTATTACCTCATAACTCAATAGGTACCATAACTGATATATAAAAATTTAATCATTTTGAATTGTTAGTCTTGTATGTATACAATCAAATGAGCTAGCGATATTCATGCTGTAATAAATGACATGGGGTGGTCAGTATTATCAAAAAATCAATAGTTTCTCTTACCTACCTACCATCACCTGATTATATTACCTATTATAATTGGAATACATTTGTATTTAAATTGAAATATGTTTAACATCAATTAAACATTATCAAAATCCACTCACTATTCTTATTATTGTCAAACCCTACTGAGTGATTATTATAGCATTAACATAGCAATGTATGGGCTAAGCTTTAAATGTATAACAGGTATAAATTTAAAGGTCATGAATGTGTTCTTATAGACTACATTTTTTTTTTACAATTCTAATTAATGGACGGCACCATTAGTTAAAACTACAGTTATCAGACATATGCATCACTATTAATGCATAGTACTAATAACTATGGTACTATATACTTATATAGATATACATTACATACTATTGGTACTTTGTTGTATTGATATATAATTATTTAGTTTCAATATAAAACATATAATTCATATCAGATTAAATTTAATCTAATGATTTAACAAGTTAAGTAATAGACTCTTAAGTTTTAATTTTTGATTTCTTAAAGAAATGGTATTGTTATTTTTTAAATAATCTTGTTATCTTAGGATCTTAGGTGTAGGTATATTATATTTGTATTTTTAATTTATGTGACCTATTATCCACATACAATAAAACAATATTTTATTTTAACTTCATTATATAGTTAATGCATATAATTATCCAATATACTTTATAGTTCATAATTAGCTTTATTATGAAAAGGCATCTTAATATTAACACTAATGATTTAAAATGTATGTATCATCTTATTTACAACATTTAATGGTATGTGATTTAGTTTGAGTAAAATTTAAGTCAATTTAATTTAAATATATTTTAAAATTAGCTAATTAATAATGTAGTAATAGTTTAAATTTAAATTAGTGATGATTGCATTAATAAGTAATTAAAATATAATTTTACTAAAACAATTCAATATTTAATACTTATAGGATGATTGTTGTTATTATATTTCAACCATCAATTAATTAAAGTAATAGTTAATATTCTAAATTGATATTTAAAAATGTATTCTTTTAAATTATAAGAATTATCATATTGTTTGTGTATATTAATTTTTTTAAGCACAATAAAATAATATATACATAGTTTATTGAATGATACCTTTAATGATATTTAATGGTCATCTATGTTTAATCACTCACATTACAATTGTATTTAATAAAACTAATTTATCTATTTTATAATATATCTATTTTAATGTAAGCCTTTACATCTAACTAATTGCATAATTTATATTTTAAACCATAGTTTCCAGTTATTGGTGATGAAAATGACCGATAATATTTAATAGTTATATTTATAATATTTAATAATATCTAATAAACTAATTTTTTTCTTTTCTTGATGTAACTAAAATATTTTGTGTATACTTTTTGATATAAAATAAAAAAATAATGTCAGAAATTAAAAAAATCAATTTTTCTATTAACAGGTAGTTATTGCTATTGAGTCTAGCATTTTTTTATTTCTGTAATACCTTTGTTTAGACGTAGCTTAGACCGGAAATTAAGAGGGACAATGACTTGTGTGACTTTTAGTAGCCTGGCTATAATTTTTGAATGAGTGGTATATTTTTACAGTACCCTCAAACTTCATTTAATCATTTATTGTTAATATTCAATATTTGTTTTTGTTGAATGTTTAAAAAGAATAATTTGATCATTTAACTTTCAAAGAAATAGTATAAAAAAAAAATGTGTTAATTTTATTAATAAAAGTTGAATAATGGTCTTATTTTAGAAGTATAGAAACTAAAAAAAATAATTTTTGTATAATTATTATATATGACATAAGAGTTTGTTCATTGTATATATAATTATTTAATTGTTTAATTAATTTAATCATTATATTATTAACTAATGCAAGTTTTAATGTATAAATGTGTATGTGTGGAAGACTGCGAAAAAATAAGTTTTTATCCAACATTCGTACTTTACCTAAAAAAATTAAAATTTATAAGTTTAATATTGTCATATAGGCACCAAATAAATAAAAATATAATGAAATATCAAGATTTATTCAGTTATTTTCCTGCAATGTACACATACCACAACACTTATAAATATAGCTGTGGTCTATTTAAAGGTGGTAGAAACCCTTTAATATACTTTTAGTTTCCTTGTCATAGAACGTACGTCAATACTATTAATAACTGATATGTATAAATACAATTGTTAACAATAACATAATTATACATAATATTCTTTTAAGTTTTAAATCAAATCACTTAAAATTGCATCTATTAAATAGAGTAACTATGTGTCTTCCGTAATTATAATAAATCTGATGCGTCGGCACATTAGTGTAAATTTCTCAGGCTTTAACTGAGAATGTCATACAAACCTACTGTATAAACCGAATTCATCCTAACTTGTACCTATTATTTATCTAATTAAATCATGGGTATTGGTGAGTTTATTGTCGAATGGGATAAAGTGTCTATGATAACATGTCGCCAGTTCGAACCTTGCCACCAGCATGGCACTTTTGTAATTTGTTAACTTTAGAAATGTTAATGCAATTTTAGCTTCCATGAGTTTTTAGTAAATTTTTATTTTCAATTTGTATGTTGTTGCGTGTATAATCAGATGGCACTTTCAATAAAAGTCTTCCTTTAAAAGTTATGTTCAATAGATGTATCGCCAAATCAGATTCACATGTGAGTAAAACGCATTACTCGTGTTCAATATGTAAGTTATATAATTATATATGTAATTAAAACTAATTCGTAAATTTATTTGTTGTGGAACGTGGGGACATTTCAGTTTGATAATCGTCAATTGTACATACATTAATAAAGCAATTACCCTTACTTGTTTTGATTGTCCAGGGAAGAACTCGCTGTGCGAGTTCAACCAAAATTATAAGAATCATCGATTTGTTATGAAAAACCATCTCGGACGTAATGAAATTAGTTCATACCACAAAAAGTAAATACTGTGGGAAATTTACGATTTTATCAAAATATCGAACACCAAAAAAACGTAACGATTTTAAAAAAAATATTCAATCAATTTAAAGCATATTGAAGTTTTAGATTCTGAACGGAGTGAAGAATGTATTGATTTTACAATGATGTGTGTTTTTTTTTTTTTAGATTCTGAACGGAGTGAAGAATGTATTGATTTTACAATGATGTTTGTTTTTTTTTTTTTTTTTTTTTTTGTGTCTGTCGACACGATTTGGGGCAGTAAAAATGCTTCGATTGCCTTATGTAGCAACTTTTCTGAAAGGAAAGTGAATCTATTTGGTACTTTGGGGGGTCAAAAGTAAAAAATTTCCAATATTTTTTAAATGCGACGGGAAAAACCATTAAAAAATTTGGGAAAAACGGGAGTTTTTACGCAAAACCAGTTTTCGACATAATCAAATTTTTTATTTTGCTATAACTCAAAAACTAATCAATGTAAATACTTGAAATTTTCACCAAATGTTTAGATTAGCGTTCTCTATACACCATTACATTTTCAAAGTATTTTGACTTTTATTGAGCTATTTATAGACAATTGAATTTTTCAATTTTTTTAAGTATTTTATTTTTAAATAACGATAAAATTTTTTTTGGCTGCCCAGAAAATCTTGAACATTTAATACAAGGTTTCTTGTAAGTTGTTCCTTAACTGATAAAAAAAAATCTAAAATCGTAAGTCACAATTTTTTTTATAAGTGCTCAAAGTTCCAATTTATACGAAATATGTAAAAATCACGATAATTTGCAAGTTATTTTGTAGATAAAAATTCATAAAAATTTTTCTGTTCATACTTAAGGTTCAAAATTTTAACACGAGGTTATTTATAACCTACTCTTCAAAAATCTTTAAAAAAATTTCTACCGGAATTAGAGGAAAAAATTTTATGACTGTTTGAAATTTAAATATTTACGAAATTGCATAAAATAGCGATTTATTCTCAAACGATTTTAAATATTTTTTATAATTCAAAAATATACTTTTAAAGTCGCAGATTTTTGAAATTTCTACCAGCTGTTAAGATTGGTATTTTCTTTATGTCATATTTTTTTCAAAATATGATATTGATTTTTAAGCCACTTATAGGCATTTAAAATATTCGATTTTTTTACATTTTTTTTTTATAATCGGTGATAAAAAAAATTTGGCTCGTACAACATACTTGAAAATTTAATAGAAGATTCCACAGAAGTAGTTCTTAAAGTCATTCAAAAATTATTAAAATCCATAGGCACAATTTTTTTTTATAAGCGTTTGAACAGCGAATATTGACAAAAAATTACATGTAAAATATAATATAATGTATAATATTCTAGACTGATAAAGATATTGGTTATTTTTTTTAAATGCTCTAACTCAAAAATGAAAAACCGCAACAACTTGAAATTTTCACCAAATCTTTATATTGACGTTCTCTATACATGGTTAAGATTTCAAAGTATTTTGATATATTTTGACTTATTTATAGACAATTTAAATTTTCGATTTTTGTAAAATTTTTGTTTTTAAACATCTATAAAATTTAATTGGTTGAGCGAAAACTCTTGAAAATTTTATACTAAGTTTATAATAAGTTAAACTTATCGTAACCAAAAAATATCGGTGATCGGTTAACTCAATTTTTTTTTATAAGCCCTTAATGCTCAAATTTGTATAAAATGTGTAAAAATCACGATAATTTGCAAGTTATTTTGTAGATAAAAATTCATAAAATTTTTTCTGTTCATACTTAAGGTTCAAAATTTTAACACTAGGTTATCTATAAGTTACTCTTCAAAAATCTTTAAAAAAATTTCTACCGGAATTTGAGGAAAAAATTTTATGACTGTTTGAAATTTAAATATTTACGAAATTGCATAAAATAGCGATTTATTCTCAAACGATTTTACATATTTGTTATAATTCAAAAAGTATAAGTCGCAGATTTTTGAAATTTCTACCAGCTGTTTAGATTGGTATTTCTTTTATGCAATATTTTTTTCAAAATATTATATTGATTTTTAAGCCACTTATAGGCATTTAAAATATTCGATTTTTTTACATTTTATTTTTATAATCGGTGATAAAAAAAATTTGGCTACTACAAAATACTTGAAAATTTAATCGAAGATTCCACAGAAGTAGTTCTTAATGTCATTCAAAAATTATTAAAATCTATAGGCACAATTCTTTTTTATAAGCGTTTGAACAGCGAATATTGACATAAAATTACATGTAAAATATAATATAATGTAGAATGTTCTAGAGTCTAGACTGACAAACTATATCGCTGTATGCAACTGCCAACCCATCCTAATTGAAAAATATATTTATCGTTTCAAAATAAAATATACTTTTTACAATGTTTATAAATAACAATGTATTATATCCTAGACAAACATATGAACTCCGTTCAGAATCGTTATTCGTATACAATGATATCTATCATTGCATTCAAATTTAACAAATCCATTATAATAATGACCTATCCTATAAGCGAGGTGCACTCCACCCCTAACTGTACAGCAGAGCGAGGCCTATCCGGTTTTTTTTTTTTATTATAATTTCTTAAGGAAATTCGACAAACTTTTTTTGAAAGTATAATCAGATTATACATGCAAAAACACTCAATTTGAAAAAATATTATTAAAATAACTTGGAGCTAAACTGTATTTATATCTAATTCGAAATAAAAGAGACCATCACCTATTATTTTATAATGCCATTTACAAATAATAATAATTGAGCGTAAAAAATGTGTTTGTTCAAATAATAACATATTATATATATATATATATATATATATATATATATATATATATATATATATATATATATATATATATCAATATGAAAACCTTTAAAATTAAAAAAAAAAATTACACTAAGGTAATAGTTTTTGGAAAATTCTTCCTTTCAATGTATATTTTTCTTAATTTTTCTTCCATAATTGTTATCCTATATTTTACTTGACAAAAGGACTTATAGTACTATAGTGTAGAAATTATAAATATAATATTGATTCTATAAAAAGAAAAATTTTAAACAAGTTGAAGGAGTATCAATATATTCCTTCAACTCGTTTATTTATCAAATATAGCATTTAAAATACTTAATTCGTATATTTGTCGAATATACGTGTATTGTTTAAGTCACTAAAACTCTGCTTAATTATTATACAATTGATGGTAATACTCGTGAAAAAAGTCATGTTAATGTAATTATTAAAATTTAAATAAAACATTTATATTTAGAAATAAATACTTTCCTTGGAGCATTTTTAATGATTTGATGCATAATCAGTTTTGAATTAAAAATTCATCATTAAATATATTTAAAGTTAATAAACTCGCTACTTAACATGAAAAAATAAAGGTAGGAATATATTGAGAAAAATAATAAATGGTTTAGCATAGAAATATTTTATTTTAACAATAGAGATTATTTAAAATGAATTCTTATTAGATATGTTTAGAAATGTATATACTTAGTTATTATTATGTAAAATGTATTAATGTAAGATATGACTTTTAAACATTATTAATTTTTTGTTTTATTTAATTATGTATGTGTTTCTCTTCTAAAACTAAATGTATTAAGGGGATTGGAAGCGTCGATTTTCTGTCTTTGTCTAATACACGTGAAACATAGGATTATAGACGTGTTCTATTTCCAACGTACTGATTGATATAATAAAGCGATAAGAATTCTGAAAACAGATTTGTATTTGTCGTCAAGTCTATTTGAGATCGACTTTCCCACATTTTTTATATTACCCTCCTAAAATCCTAAAAACGATATATTAAAAAAGAGTAATTAAAAAATTTACATATTTCAATTTTTGGAAAAGTTTTAATCAAAAAATCAAAAATGTGGGAAAGTCGATCTCAAGTACACTTGACGACAAATACAAATCTGTTCTCAGAATTCTTATCGCTTTATTATATCAATCGGTACATAGGAAATAGAACAAGTCTATAATTCTGTTTCACGTGTGTTAGACAAAGACAGAAAATCGCCGCTTCCGATCCCCTTAACTAAATGTAAATGTTATTTTGGGTATTTAATACCTGTATTGATATCAACATGTATATTATGATTATTTTCTATAACATGTTACATATAGCATACTATAACACTACTATAACATATAACGAAATTTGAATTAGGAAAAGTCTTTTTTAATAATATATCAGAATATCAGACTAATATTACATTAAGGTTTATGCATACCTGTTTATCTATATTAAAATTTGAATTTTTAATTCAAAATCGATCGTATATTCAAATATGATCATGATAAGATAATTTACATATTTTGCTAAATATTTTAAAATATTTATGTCTTGAAGAAAATTAAAATAATTTTATAACATAGGAGAGGAAAGCTGGTTTGTCTACGCAATAACAGCTTCCTTTAAAGCTCGTTTACATGATGATAGAAGACGTGATAGTTGCTGTTACAATAGTGGCGATATATCGCGATGGTAAGTTATATTCTCAACATGTTAACGTCATGATAGTCACTATCACACTATATTGATTGTGCTATCACACAATCAACAGAGACTTGATAGTTGATAGTATTTTCGTGAGAATAAATTCAACTATCACTCTAATTATCATAGTGTAAACGCTAGTCGATAACGTTTTATGATAGTGATGATAATATACAATACGCACCACGTGCGGTCGCCGGGTGTACGAGTTTGAGTAATTTTATTTAATAATTTAAATAATTTAATTATTGAAACTATTTGTATTTAATAACATTAAAAATGAATGATTGTGTTGAATGGACAGTTAGATATTTGGAAGAATATCAAAAACATTTCCCTGTTTACAGAAAGAGTTTTTCTTGAATTACAAAAATCGTCTAGAGACGCCGCTACAGACTCCTACACGATTTTTCATTCATTTGTCCACAAAAATTATTATAATTAATAATTAACCACAGAGAACTCGTATCATCCCGTTTCGCCGAATCCCACTTTGCCGACAAAAAAACCAGTTTATTATGGATTGATAATAAATCCCATTTGGCCGAATTCTATTTTTCCTAATCTCATTTTTCCGAAAACGCCAGGTTTTTACTCATCAGAGCTTATTAATTCCTACAATTATGTTTTAAATTTTAATTCAGACTTGGAAATGGACAAATAACAATTATGGAATATCTAGACGCGATCATCTACCACTTTCATCTCGAATAAAAAAAAACCTTTTGATGAATGTTTTTATATTTTTTACTAAATATGTAAAATTATATATTTTTTTTAGTGTTTTTAGTCTTATGTCTAGTACACATGCCAAGTAATATTTGTGCAGTTGAGTTAACTAGTAGACCAATGGTAAGAATCATAATAAAAACATATGTAGACATTAGCGGTTTAGTATCAGACAATTTTTTCAATTATTTTCACGTTTTCAAGTTTCATGTTAGAAAAAAAAAATTAAATTTTCCGTGTTAATTTATTTTATTTATAACACAGGTTTGAAATTATTTTGAGTACCACAATTTTGTTGTATTGATCTTAAGCATACCTATAGTTAAGATTTTGAAATTTGTAAATTTTTGTGTAAAATCTATTTGAGAGTGACTATACCACAATTTCTATTTTATGTTATAAAATTCTATGAAAATGAGTCAAATATTTGAGTCTGAAATTGGCATTATTCATTTTAATAGATCTATAAGCAGCTAATGAAAATTCATATTTTTGAATATAAATAATAATATTATTAGAAAATAAATTTATTATGCTACAAATAACAATTAAAATGTTTTATTTTATATTTATAAATAGAAAGTCGATTTAAATTTTTTGAAAGTTAGATTTATTAAAGTCACATTTATTCGATTTGTGTATCGGTATCAGGGTAATTGTGAATTTAGTAGATGATACAATATTTATATAGTTGAATATGATATTGTTTTCATATCATTTCAATAGTTTTTCATAATTTTTTTAGGGTTGAAATGTATAATACGGTATAGTATACAACACATATTATATATACGTATAAAGCGTATAGTATCTCATAATTTTATACGTTTTATACCGTATAAAAATTAAATCACTGATAATCAAAAGTACATTTATAATTTACACTAACTATAAAAAAAGAAAATATGAATTATAAATATACATATGTGGAACTATTAATTTATTATTAATAATTATTATTATCTTGTGGACGTATTTATAGTAATTTTAAATATTTTTGGCAACATATTAATTATATTTTATGTCAATGTAATAATATATGTATTATATTCTGTGCCTATAGACATTTTTTTATTATGTTCTATTTAGATAGATTAGAAAAAATGAGAGAAGAAAATTGCGAACAAAAAATGGTTTTTGTAACTTATTTAACATTTATCATTTTTAACTACTTATATTTTACCAACTATAAAAATAGAAATCTTAATATCTGAAATAGGAAGTATTTTAAATTTTCTAAGATTATATTTCAAAAACAAAACATACGTTTTAGAAATCTTACATGTTGTATACGTACCTATTATTCGTGGGATATTGTATGTATAACGTATAAAACGTTGTATACGCTTATATTACCAACCCTGGTTTTCTGATAATTACTATCCTAATTTAAGGTTTATAATAATTTATTACATCACACATTCATTCATGTCGGGTGTAATCGATTATTCAAATAATAGTGTTATCAATGTTTACTTAAGTTATTAAATAACTATTTTTAGGTATTATTTACGTTATTTGTATAAATTAAATATATTTGGAAATTTTTATATCCTTGATTTTTTCATAACCTACTTAAATATGTTTGCATAAGAACTAGGTATTGATTATGGTCTGTATCATAGGTGTGTAAACGGTAGGGGACAGGTGGGAATTGGTTATTCACATGGTTATCTACATATAGATACGTAGTTATGTAGATAACCAGGGTCTTTACATACGTACAGTAAAATATTTTATAATTCACTTTTGAAAGTAAACACCAATATTATATACTAATTATATTGTATAATTTTAAAATTATATGGATCCGTCTATATATATCTATATATATACAGAAGACTTATAATTTTTTTTTAAAAGACCTTTGTATTTTGATTTACCGGTATAGTTGTTTGTATAGGGACATTTGCCCCGAGCGGCCAAATATTAATCTATTTAGGGGGGGGGGCACTGCTGTTGCTGGTGTAATATACTAATATTGTAATATAATACTCAATATAGAATCAGAAATCACAAAAGAATTAGACTATAAAGATTTTATTGAAGATTTTGCCAATAAGCCATATAGAAAAAAATTATAATCATTGTAGGTACCTATTGTATTTATTTTTGTAGATATATATTTTTTTGCAATGTATTATTTTTAAACCTATAATTTTATAATAGTAATTAAAACATGAAAAATAAAAGTGAATAAAGAATCACAACGAATAATGTATTAAGAGAAATCAAAAAAGTGGATCTATTTTTGAGCGACATGGGGGTGGGGGAAGCGTAAAAATATGGTTGACTCAAAGCGCAAAAATTGTAATTACAGCCCTGATAATATATATATATATATGAAAAATGAATTACTGACTTTGTTTTATTCCATAACTTATACATTAAGTTAGAATAATTTAGTAGGACATTTTAAAGAAAGCTATTATAAAAAAAATTTGAGTTTCCTTTCTAATTCACTTACTTTTCAAGAAATGCATTGTATAAAAGAGTATTATAAAGTCATAAAGAATCATTTAATACTTGATTTTTGAAAAGCATAGGTATATTAGGATTTATTTTGTTAAAAAAATCAATTTTATTTTGTAGTTAATTATTATTATTTACGCGTATTGTGTAACGTATTTAACACAAATAAACCTAAACTTTTTCTTTTAAACTATTGTTTACTCAAGGGTTTTAATTAATATGTGTTCTTATACTCAATGAATAAATATTAATGAGTCAGAGATAATCAACGATTTCTACTAAAGCGCCGATTTAATGACAGTTTGCTCACTTCAATCTATAATTAATAATATCGTATTATAATATTTTCTTTAAGCTTTTTAGTAAAATTTTGATATTAATATTTTATTTCCCTTTTAATCAAAATTTAGTACATAGTATGTAAGGTGTATTTATGATAATTTTTTTAGTTAATTAATCTATAAGAATATAGTACTTCTTCTTTGGTAAGCTCGGCCACTAGGACCATCCCGACATACATCCTCGCCTCCAATTTTCTCTATACGATGCTTGTAATCTCCAGTCTACTCATCCATCTAATGCGTTCACATCATCCCTAACTCCGTCTTAGTACCAAGTATTATTAATTGTATGTTATAACTGTTGGTAACCTATGTTAAAATTTATCAATGTTGAGTTATGTAATATATGTTATGAATTGGTTTTTTTTTTTTTTTTTATTAAAAATTGTTGTTTTATAACTGTATGTCAAAAGTTGTATAGAATAAAAACTCTTTGAGGCAAATCATTTATTTTTGAAACGTAATTTGTTTCATCGGACGTTAAAGTAATGAGAAATATAACTATAGAGATAATGTTAAGTTTCACTCCACAAGGCCTCAACCGTTAATATTTTTTTTTTAATAAAATGCGTAATTCGATTTTTTATGACTTGAAAATACAATGCACATAAATGTAACCAAAAAATCAATGGACTCATAATCAATATCTTAATTAAATTTTTATTGAACGTTATTCATGTTTAATTTATTTTTCCATTAATGTTTTTCTTTTATATTTCAGTGATTAGCTACTTTTTAAAATTTACTTTGTAAAACTTTGTATCAAAAATGCAATGCATTAAAATATCAGATAATGGGTTTAAAAAATACCTTAGTTGTTAATTAATTTCTTCACGTTCGAGTATATATTTGATGTTGAAATGCTGAACATTTAAAGGGCTACTCATTCATTTGTTGTTTCAACTTTAATTATAACAATAATATGTTTATAATAATAACTATAAATACTAATAATATATAAGTAATGACTTATGAACTTGAAAGTATTAAATCATATTTCTCCATTTTGGTGAAATTGTTTTTAAATGTTTTGAATAATATACGTACCTTATTGTATACTGTAAGGTTTATTATTTGAATAGAATAATTTAGTATGACGCGAATTTATTCCTTAGAAAAATTAAATTACAGTTTTTCTAAAATATACATAACTTTGATCTTTGCTCAGAAATACTTTTTTTGTGCTCGACGGTTGTAAGAAATATTCTTAGTTTTTCGTTGCGGTCATTACTATGTTCGAATTATGATGTACCACCCGTCACTAGTATCCTTTTCAAATAAACGATAAACGCCCAGTCACTTAATATCCTCGAAAATTGTTTGATAATTAATTTCGTATATTTTGACCAAGATTTTCTAGTTACTAGTTAGTATATTTAATAATAATACAGGGTGCGGCGCAGCCAACTGACGAGTTTTGATGGGCTATAAATAACGAACAGTAAAACTTAGAGATAACCTTTTTTTTTTTAAATCAGTATTTAATCCCATTTTTTAAAATTATTTTTTGAAAATTATATCTCCAAGATAGCGACCGTCAGCATTGATAAACTGTTGTGGACGATCTCTGAAGCTCTCATATGATTTTCGGCACATTTCGACTGGTATGGCCTCGACTTCCACGATGATTTTATGTTTAATTTCTTCTATGGTATGTGAGCGATCTCTGAAAACCTTATCCTAAAGGTAGATCCAGAAAAAAAATAACAAAAGCTTAAACCATTGGACCATGCTGGCCAGCCTATGTCTCCTCTCAGAGAGACTAATCGCCAATGGATCATTTGTCGCAAGACAGCAAGTGAAATTCTAGCTGTGTGCGCTGTAGCTCCGTCTTGCTGAAACCATACATCTCCCAAATCTTGTTCTTCAGCCATTTCCTCCAATCTATGCTGCAGATAAGTTTCCAATATCACAACATAACGAGCGGACGTGACAGTGACGGTCCTGTTCTCGTCCTCAAAAAAAGTAGGGGGCCGATCACCACTAATTGGGACACAGCACACCACACTGTCACTTTAGGAGAGTGGAGTG
Source organism: Sipha maydis (assembly GCA_034509805.1). Taxonomy (NCBI): domain Eukaryota; kingdom Metazoa; phylum Arthropoda; class Insecta; order Hemiptera; family Aphididae; genus Sipha; species Sipha maydis. The sequence continues at coordinate 32,083 of JASXSY010000079.1, read as the reverse complement.
GTCTTTCACAGAGCTGCCGTGGATTATTTGTAAAACAGTACCGAAAATCACAGCGGAAGTCGAGGCCATACCAGTTAAAGTGTGCCGAATATCATATGAGAGCTTCAGAAAATCGTCTACAACAGTGTATCAATGCTGACGGTCTCTATATTGGAGATATAATTTTCAAAAAATAATTTTAAAAAATGGGATTAAATACTGAATTAAATAAAAAAAAAAGTTTTCTCCAAGTTTTACTGTTCGTTATTTATAGCCCATCAAAACTCGTCAGTTGGCTGCGCCGCACTCTGTATGAGTATATTTATTATAATTTGAGCTACATTACTAATTATTCACAAGATAAACATAAATCTTTCTTTTAGATTCTGAACGGAGTGAAGAATGTATTGATTTTACAATGATGTGTGGTCTTTTTTTTTTTTTTTTTTGTGTCTGTCGACACGTTTTGGGGCAGTAAAAATGCTTCGATTGCCTTATGTAGCAACTTTTCTGAAAGGAAAGTGAATCTATTTGGTACTTTGGGGGGTCAAAAGTTAAAAATTTCCAATATTTTTTAAATGCGACGGGAAAAACCATAAAAAAATTTGGGAAAAACGGGAGTTTTTACGCAAAACCAGTTTTCGACATAATCAAATTTTTTATTTTGCTATAACTCAAAAACTAATCGATGTAAATACTTGAAATTTTCACTAAATGTTTAGATTAGCGTTCTCTATACACCATAAAATTTTTTTAAATTACATAAAAGTGCTCAAAGTTCCAATTTATACGAAATATGTAAAAATCACGATAATTTGCAAGTTATTTTGTAGATAAAAATTCATAAAAATTTTTCTGTTCATACTTAAGGTTCAAAATTTTAACACGAGGTTATTTATAAGCTACTCTTCAAAAATCTTTAAAAAAAATTTCTACCGGACTAAGAGGAAAAAATTGTATGACTGTTTGAAATTTAAATATTTACGAAACTGCATAAAATAGCGATTTATTCTCAGACGATTTTAAATATTTGTTATAATTCAAAAAGTATAAGTCGCAGATTTTTGAAATTTCTACCAGCTGTTAAGATTGGTATTTCTTTTATGCAATATTTTTTCAAAATATTATATTGATTTTTAAGCCACTTATAGTCATTTAAAATATTCGATTTTTTTACATTTTATTTTTATAATCGGTGATAAAAAAAATTTGGCTACTACAAAATACTTGAAAATTTAATCGAAGATTCCACAGAAGTAGTTCTTAATGTCATTAAAATATTATTAAAATCCATAGGCAAAATGTAAAATATAATATAATGTAGAATGTTCTAGACTGACAAACTATATCGCTGTATGCAACTGCCAACCCATCCTAATTGAAAAATATATTTATCGTTTCAAAATAAAATATACTTTTTACAATGTTTATAAATAACAATGTATTATATCCTAGACAAACATATGAACTCCGTTCAGAATCGTTATTCGTATACAATGATATCTATCATTGCATTCAAATTTAACAAGTCCATTATAATAATGACCTATCCTATAAGCGAGGTGCACTCCACCCCTAACTGTACAGCAGAGCGAGGCCCATCCGGTTTTTTTTATTTTTTTTTTGTACTCGTATATATGATTTTATAAGTTGTTATTCTCGAATTATTAATTATGTGTATTTATTTTAATTATTAAAGTAAAAATATTTAACTACATTTTTGAAGTGTATACATTTTTGAAATATTATATTTGTCAGATATAATAATGATTATAATAGACATATTTGCCTATGTTGGTATTGGATTTGCATCTTTAATTTAAATTTCATTAGGAAATAAAAAGTTAAGTGTTTTTAGAAAATTACGATTAGTGGTCCATGGTTAAAAAAAATTGAGAGTAACTATTTGAAAATTATTTTGTTCATCTATAGATGAAATTCTGACTTATAAACGTGTATTATAAGAAAATTCAAATTTTAATCGCACATTTCTTATCAATTTGTGATACATTTTTTCTGTGGGTATCTGGATCAAACATTTTTTATAAACTGAACAAATCAATTAATATTTGCTCTATCATTTTAGATAAGTATTTGGATTTAAATAATAAAAACAATATTACATTTGATTATTATTAAATATGTATACTTTTTTTTTATACTAAAGGTCGTTATATTTGTTTAATTATGGAAATTTGACACAATAAAAATAATATTTATTGTATATAGTTATCAAGTCACATCGATACAAGTTGAAAACAAGCTATACATATTTGCTGTAAATGTTGTACGTAATTTGGGGATATTTATTTATTTATTTATTTATATTAGTCATACGGATATATAGTCTAATTACAATAATATCATTGTTCACGACTAAAAGCTAAATTCTCATTACTTTAGATTCACATAAGTATTAACAAAATGATAAATATTATTCATGTTATACATGATACGTATGAAGAATATAATATATAATAATTATATTAATTATAATTTTTACTCAGTAAAAATATCCGCAGTTTAAGTATATTTTAAGTACATTACTATTATTGTTTTTCTTTATTCTATATCAGCAACAGTGTTTATTACAGTCACTTATCATTCGGTGCAGTATTTTATTTATTTATTTTTTCATTCACTAGGCTTCAAAACAAACGGTTGAGAAGTCCGTATTCAACCCTATACAAAATAATAAAAGTTTATACATAATTAAACATCGAGTCGTGTTAGTAAGTGGTAGGAAGAATTTTGTACGGCTGTGTCCCCTCCCAGTCCGATGCGCACTACTTGTCTAAAAAAGACCAGTAGTGTAGTTATCGCATAGTCGGGTCGCCGCCCGCCAACACACTTTCCCCTCTCCTCAACTTAAATGACGACACGCTCTTGAAACCACCGACGCCGCAATATAGATCTTATAATAATCGTCCATGGTATCAGACCAGTCAACCGCGTGGCTTTCAAGCGTGTAGTTCGGTGTATTGTCATCGTCGTCGTCATCATCGTCGCGTATTTTATTGTAATAATATACATAATAATACATTTTTGTTACAAATGTTTTAATATTTTTTTAAATCCATCCACTAATTAAAAAATTAAACGTGCATTTAGGAATACAAAAATCAGGTATTGACGCTTTTTTTTCTTTTAATTTACAACATAAGGTTTAACGGTTTAATATTTTATCACACGTACACTTGTTAATTTTTTAAGTTTTCCAACATCCCGTTGGAATGTACAACAATGACGGTAGTTTAGTATTTATATTATGTTCTCGGTACTGACTAAATTTAATATATTATTACCTATATACGTTTCCAAAACCGAGAAGAAAACAATATTTTACCAGCCGCTCACGTAGCGTTATTAAGAAATTATGAATAATTTCATTTTTCATTTTTCATCATCGTTTTATTTTCCCCGCATAGTAACGTCCCGCGCACTCAATTCTATTGAATGACGAACCGGCAACGTTCACTTGAATTATGTATGCTGGATGGTATAGTACGTGGGTCGCATTTACAATTATTATACATTTGATTTTAAAGACGTCCACATGTAATATATGTATATATTTATATATATATACGAAGTTAACGTGCAAAATGTATTCCCGGTTGTAGGCGAATGCCTAACGCGTTGTCCCGGTGTCAATTTATAGCAGATACGTGTAATAATACTGTTTTCGATCATTTTGTTTAATATCGTGTGATAATTTACAAAGTATCAATATTTTTCAGTATTAAAATTATAACTTATTTGAGATAAAAAACACGAATGGACAAATCACTAAAGATAATCCACTATTGAAAAAATATTTCGTGTTCAAATTTGTGAAAACGAGTCGAATATAAATTTTTATTCCATCGTGAGGTACATAAATAAGCGTGTTTTCACCTATGGCTTCTTTACATAAACTGAAGACTTATTTACCCTCGATCGCCATTGGCCGCATGTCTATCGGAATAACACTGATTAAAATATTGTGTAGACGACCATGATAACATTTTCATCGTGTAATTAATTATATTTTTTCGAGGATACAAACAAATGTATACTTGTTTGTAGTAGAGAGGTCAACAACCATATAAGCCTATAACCATATAAAATGCACTTAAATTCTTTATGTTTATTTACAATTTTATAATTTGTTTTTAGTATTTATATTAAGTTTAGGTCAGTGTTTCCTGTTTATGTTATACCTTAAGTTTTTCCTGGTTCAAAAATCTCCTTGTTTTCACTGTATTGAATACCTGTTTTGTTACGTGAGTTCAGTTGATTTACAAAAACTCGTACTCTTGCTGTTTTGTTTTCTCCCGCCATAATTCACTTCGTTTAAATTAATACGATTTTTATTTATTATTTCAGGAATAACAGACTGGGACTAGTCACCGAACAGATCTAAAGTAAAAAATAAAAAATAACTATAAAATTTCATTTTTTAAAATGGCACAACTAGTCTTAAACATAATCGACAGTTACCACGACATAATGGACAACAAAAGTGGTAAGTATATTTACAATATTATTTATTTTTTACTTAGCATAATCAAATTTCAATTACTTATAATATTACTTAAAAAAAAGGTAGACTTAATATTTTTTTCTGATTAAACTGGTGAATGAGGAAACGGCAACTTTTAAAATCAGCTAGGAATAAATATATGGGAAGAAAGATTTAAAATGTTGGTTATTGAGTTAAAATTTTTTTAATTTTTGTAAAATATTAACTCTATACGTTTTCTTTAGCCACGCATGTTTAAAATTTACGAAAAAAAAATAAGACAACAATGGTTTATAACTAAGGAATTCTCTAAAATAGAACTTTATGTGAAAAAATAGAATAAATTAATATCACAGCATAATGTCATAATATCGGTTTATTTTATTATTACAATTAATTTTTTCCCTCTCTTTTGTTACAAAATAGTAAATACACTGTGTATAAAATATATTTAACTGTTTATATGACATGTATTCCTTGCAACCCTAGAATAAAAGTTATGTTTGAAAATCAATGTATCTGATATTTATATTGTTATTTTTACACACTTATATATAGTAGAAAGTGCGCGGTACCTACCAGTTGTACTACGCAGGCTATGCGAGACAGCTCCAGCTGTTATCGAAGGTATTCTGGTTTCTATTATACACACTATAAAATGCCTTCCTTAACACAACCAATATCTTGATATATTCTACATTATCAAACAAATCTTTTATTTGTTGTTTTTTTTCTTTTATCACAGAACTAAGTTCACATTCAGTGCTTGATGATGCTAAAACGTATTGGTTATAATGAAATTATTTTTTTTTTTTCATATAAAATAAATCTTTCGAATAAAAACATTTTACTGAAATGTTTTCTTGATTATAAAACATACATTTGTATGCCTGAATTGCATATTATAACTGAATAAAAAGTATTATAATTTTTTTTTTTATTATTATTTATTGTAACTTTAAACGTTTCAGCACTTGTGTTATTACAAGTATTTGTTTTTGTACAATTTTGATAGTATTAGTATTATAAATAATAATTTATATAAAATAATTTGAGTAATATTGGTAATATTTTGACATTTAAGATAAAAAGGTTCTAGGGCCTACTTACTGGCCTTCCCACCAAAACCGGCACCCCGACATTTAAGATTAATTTCTAACCACACTCCAAAGACACATTACCCATACCATAAAAAATCTAGTAGATCCAGATCACAGTCTAGTTCTTCTCAATCTGAGTTGTGAGATTTACTACAATCCTCCCTGTCCTTCCTTAGCGAAAGGACCAGTAAATTGGAGTTCCTTTTTAAAATATCTAGAAAATGCCACTAACCTAAAAATCACACTGAAATCAACTGACCAAATCGATGAAGCAGCGCAAAACCTAACAACTTCAATCCAAACCGCCATATATAAAGCATCGTATGTCACAAATATACACCTGATAACTCAAAATATAATATCCTCCCTCCCCAAATCCAAAAATTAATAGTAAAAAAAAAGGGTTTGCTCGTTGTGACAAAAATTTAATCTGCCTTCTGTTAAAAAGATTATTAAATAATCTATCAAATTTTATCATAAAACTCATCATAAAACAAATCTAACTATTTCCAAGAAAAATTTCAATCATTAAATTCTAATGACGGTTCACTATGGAAAACTACCATAAATATTCTCAAAATCAAAGAACAAACTACACCGCTCCACGGACCAAAAAGACCAAATGGAGAGATAGCAATTTCTGACAAAGATAAAGCCGAACTTTTTGGAGTCCATCTTTCAAATATATTTACGCTACATTCTAATGTTAATTTTGAATCTGCACACCTCGACAACATTGTCAGATTTCTTGATAGTCCTTTACGAATGTCTCTTCCAGCAAAACACATACCCTAAATAAAATCAAACACTTAATTAGCAAATTAAAATCAGGGAAGTCGCCTGTGTATGACTTAATTACAAATAAAATATTACAACACTTGCCCAATAAAACTCTATTACTTTTCAAATTTATTTATAATTCCATGTTAAGACACTTCCCTCAAATCTGAAAATTTTCTATAGTAATACTTGTAGGTACATAAACCTGGTAAACTCAAACACCTACCATCATCATATAGACCTATAAGTCTACTATCAGTTTTAGCTAAATTGTTCGAGAAAATTATCCTTAAAAGAATTAGATCACTCATACATTCAAACAATATATTACCCACACACATAATTCAGGACATCTCACTCGACAATACATTAAATACACAGAATTACTGATAAAATTTAAACTTAATTTGAAAATAAAGAATACTGTCCGGGAGTTTTTCTAGATGTGGCCCAAGCCTTTGATAGTTTGACACGATGGCCTATACAAGTTAAAATTATTCCTCCCAGCTCCCTACTATCTAATAATCCAATCTTACCTCTATGATCGTACATTTGCAGTTCGACAGAGCAACTCTATATCCTCCTACTTTTCATTCTCTGCTGGTGTTCCAAAAGGAAGTAACTTATCACCCGATTTATTTAATATATTTTATGTGTTAGACAAGTTTCTTTTCGTAAATTTAAGAGTGCTCAGTGAAACTATGATGTTGTTTTTCTGATTTTTATTCATACTAATGGCGTTGTTATAAAAACAAAGTGATGTGATTACTATTTAAATAAAGATTATTTCTAACGATAAGGGAGCGCAGACGATTGCGACTTACGTATTTTCATATTGAACGTTGTGGCCGAACTATTTTAAATTTAAAAATGACTTAAAAGAAATTAAAAACATTATAATATATATATCATAGTATGTAGTATATTATTTTAATTATTATTTGTAAAACCCATAGTTAAAAATATATGTTGCCATTTGTAATACCCATAATTTAATTAAAATCAGATTCAGTAATTTATCATTGATTGGTATTAAACAATTATTTATTGGTATAGTTATTGGATTGTTGTTATTATGGGATATACATAATTTGTGAGAGCTTTAAAATAAAAATATATTTAAATAAAGTTGTTAGTATATACAATTTAAAACTAAACTAATTATTATTAATTATTTATATAAACGTCGTTACACTTAATTGTATACAAAAGAAAAAGGTCAATTATACAATATTTTTTTGATTTCCTGCTAAGGTTTTTTTCTTACGAACCCAGTGAACAAACATAAATATTTGTTATTGTTTTAACATATCTTAAATATTATTAAATTTATTTCGTTTTGTTAATTTATGATTCTGAAAATCATAGAATATATATATATATATATATATATATATATATATATATATATATATATAGAATTTTCTAATCCCCTAAATTGTAATCTTATTATTTGTGTTGATTATACAACTTCTTTAAAGCTGTACATTTAAATTAATGTCTAGTTTAGTGTAAGTATTTCTTTAGCATACGATCATATTATCATCTAAACCAAGCGATTTTTAAAAATTGTCCTAAATAATGTCCTAAATAACTTACTTTTATTGACAGATATATTGAATAAATAATTAAACAAATTAATTTAGAATTGTTTGACTAGCTTGTAAAGACAATTTTGAATAGTGTTTTGTTTTTAAATATGCTTTTCTCATTTTGTTTATAGTTTAAAGTAGTTTTGAAGTTAAATAGTACATAATAAATATAGATAAATAATATAGAAATGTAATAATACATAAATTATGGATATATTTTTTCATAAACCAAGCGATTTTTAAAAATTGTCCTAAATAACTTACTTTTATTGACAGATATATTGAATAAATAATTAAACAAATTAATTTAGAATTGTTTGACTAGCTTGTAAAGACAATTTTGAATAGTGTTTTGTTTTTAAATATGCTTTTCTCATTTTGTTTATAGTTTAAAGTAGTTTTGAAGTTAAATAGTACATAATAAATATAGATAAATAATATAGAAATGTAATAATACATAAATTATGGATATATTTTTTCATAAACCAAGCGATTTTTAAAAATTGTCCTAAATAACTTACTTTTATTGACAGATATATTGAATAAATAATTAAACAAATTAATTTAGAATTGTTTGACTAGCTTGTAAAGACAATTTTGAATAGTGTTTTGTTTTTAAATATGCTTTTCTCATTTTGTTTATAGTTTAAATTAGTTTTGAAGTTAAATAGTACATAATAAATATAGATAAATAATATAGAAATGTAATAATACATAAATTATGAATATATTTTTTCATAAATAAACAACATAGACTTATTTATTATATTTAATTCATGATAGGAATACAAAGCTTATTAAATACTTAAAAACTGTTTTGTTAATAAATGTTTTATTTATCTTAAAATAAACTTTATATTAGAAAATAAATCATAAGAAGTATTTCTATATAAGGTTTTAACAACTTTTATTCATTTGAATCAAATAATTTTATTTCTAGATAAATCGATAAATGATAATATTTTGCTTTTCGTAATTTTAAAAAAGTTACAATATTTTACTCCAAAGTCAAAATTAAGTTATATTATTTTGACTTAGAATTTATATTTTAATTACAAATAAATATATATAAAATGTCTTGAGTGTTTATAAAAACTAAAATTCTTTCATATCTGATACCTATATGTATTATGTTCTAAGTAATACGTAACTCTTCTAACTCTGGGTTTTATCCAGTCTATGGACTATTAGCAATTATAAAGTTACTCAAGATTCCGTGGAGTGACTGATTTTTTCCAAGTAATCAAAAAACAATATTTTTGATAGGTGCACTTAAGATTTACTAGGTTTAAAAATATATCTTTTTTTTTAAAAAGTAATGTACCATTACTTATTTATAATTGTAACAATAACATCTTTTAATTCATTGATTTAAAAGAATTACTCCGAAAAAGTTGTAACCAATTTTAAAGCAATAGTTTTGAACTATTAGAATGCATAATCTATTTATGGAACAGTAAAATATAAAATATTTATTTTTATATTTTATCTTTTTCAATGTGTTATATATTCGAATTGCTTTAATTTTATTTGATTACTGTTTACATTTTCGTCAAAAAATTGAACACATTTTCTACAATATAGTAATCATAAGTTATCCTTAGTCTTCTTTTTTTCTCGTTACACTTGCGTTCCTTAAAACCTTATTAATAAATTAAAGAGTTTTTTTTAAAAGTTCTAGGTTTAAAATCTGAGTTAAAGTAAAAAATAAATTTCTTGAAATAATTAGACCAAAAAAAAAAAAAGTGATAAATTAGAGTAACCAATTAAGATCAGTAAAATCTCTCAATGCATAGACAATTGTAATAACAGTAAATGTATTATAATTGATAATAACGTGATGTATAATTATGACAATTATGGATTATTTTTTGATTAAAGTACATTTGTAAGTTACATAAGTTTACATCTATAAAATATTTATTAAGAAGATTTTACATTTCATAATCTTTATGTCGTTTCTCAAACTGGGAGTCACGAACCCCCTTGATAAGAACTCACATTGGTACATTGGTTAGAAATACGTAATTGATAATATGAAAAATAACATTTTATTTACATTACAAATAAAGAAATTATACATCATAATTTTAATTAAAATATAAAAGTTAGCTAACAGTATAAATACATTATAAACTACGAATAATCAAGTGAAAAGTATAAATTAATGTGACATTTATGATTTTTTTATATCAAAAGTTTATTTAGTTGTGGTTTAATATTGGAAATATATATAACTAAATTATTTTCTAATGGTGAAAGAAAATGTTTGTGTTTAGTTTTTAATGTCATCATGGAAGAAAGGCATATAAGTAGAAGGTACATGTTTGGCTTAGAAAATAAGTGGAAAATGGAACTAATTTTTTTTTATTTATTTTTGAAAAAAATATTAAAAATGAGGTTCTATCTTAAAAAAAATATGTTTGCAATTTAAAAATTTTTTTTTGTTTCGTTAAAGGTTAATGATGTAATATATTTTGCAACTAGTAAAAAAAGTAAAAGCTTAAATTAGTTTTTATTATTCTAGAGGAGGGGGTGGTGAGGTGACTGAATTACATTTTTTCCTATTTTGGGAGTCGTAAAGTTAAAAAGGTTGAGAAACACTACTCTATATGAAAGACTAATAATGACTTAAAATGCATATTATATTATATTTTCAAATGTTTGAAATGTTTTAATATATTTCATTTCTATGAATTTAAAATTAACATAAGATTGTTAATATAGAAGTACTTAAATAAATAAATAAATGCTTTTCCTGGAGTTGTATTATATTAAATCGTGATTTTTTTTAACTTATTATACATTGATGATGCATTTTTAATTCGAAACTGGTCATACATTACAAATATAATAATACTCTAGACTAGACATTAATAAATATGTTATTGTATATATATATATATATATTAATTAATTAATTAATTTACGAGACATTTACTAACAATTTAAAATATTTTAATATTTCTACTTAATTAATAATTAATTTTTTTGCACCAATAATTAAATATCTGAAAACAATTTAAAATATTTAAACTACAAACATAGATTTTTGTAAATTTGAGATTGATAATGTTTAATATTTGATTATACTAGTACAAAATTTTAAATAATATTATTCATCAATTTCATATAATATACATTGATGCATTTTAATTATTAATTAAAATTATTTTAAAGTCACTCATTAGTTGATTATATAAACGTATATTTATCCATGTGTATTATTTTTCTTCAACTATTTGTTTATATTATGGTTTTTTAGTCAACCATTGACAATGTTTATGAATTGAATTGTTCCGAGCTTTTATAAAAAAAAAAAGAAAAAATGTTTAAAACACAAAGTTGTATATTATAAATTGTTCGAATAACATTCGTACAATATGAATAAAAATAAACATTTGTTTTATTAATTTATTAAAAACACGTAATTATTAGAATTATATAATATATTACATAACTTATAATAAATCTAAAAGTAAGAAATTTTTGTTTTGTTCAAGTTCATACAATTTACTTTTAGATTTTATTTAAAAAAATAAAGTAACAAATTATTCGATTGCTTACAATGTCGATGGTTTTACATTTTATAATGATGTTTACTGATTGAATCCATTATTACATAATACAATTTTAACTTTTATATGAAAATATATATACTTAATATTTAATTTTATATTTTTTTATTTTAGATGCCAGAGTTAATGGCTGGCCAATGTTGTCCAGTCCATTCCCGACGTTGTTTATATGTCTATTTTACGCTTATTTTGCTAAAGTACTTGGACCTAGACTGATGGAAAATCGAAAACCTTTTCAACTTAGAAAATTACTTATAGTTTATAATGCAATACAAACTGTGTTCAGTGCTTGGATATTCTATGAAGTAAGTACCTACCTAGTTTGTTAGCCACGTGCACTATTTGTTGATTGGTGAATATTCCATTATTAAATTATGTGATAGGAATTTAGTGATACGTAAATTATAATGCAAACGTGTGTATGTGTCGTTTGTGTTTCCGCGTATGATTTCCTCATTTTGAATCTACCCGCATGATGCTCTTGGCAAACAAACAACAATACGATTTGTTCTTCTGACAGATAACTATTGATGTGTTCTTTTTAAACATTTTGGGTAAATATAAATATATTCAAGTGTTAATAAAGAAGCATGATAGGTTTTTCTTACAACATGGAGTATAATTACTATTAATTTATAAATTGTATATTTAGGTATTTCAATATTTATTACAATTATTTTTTTAATATGAGGAATCATTATCACAAGTAATAATTTATTTTTATTAGAAATAAACTAAATCCCTAGAGAAGTTGAAGCTATATATATTTATTTGTGTCCACTTGTGTAAATTATCCTCGTATGATGAATATTTTTCAATGGAATTAATATTAATATTAATATCCTATATACAAGTAAAAATTTAAAAATTGCATCAATTTCTAAATAATTTGTTGATTTTTTAAATTGAATCAATAATTGTACTGCTAATGATTAATTATTATAGTACAAATTAGTTTATAATTTAAAAAACTAGAACTTTATATGATTTATTTGGGTGTTTGAATACAATTTTATTCATAACTATTACATTGAGTTTCTTGGATAATATTAAATTACTTATAAAATGAGGTCATACGTTGGTAGTGTAATATGGGTGTTGAATGACCATTGAATTGAACACAGTGTATCCATTTTTGCGGATCATTTTTATTATTTTGTTTTAATCTGATTCTTTAGTTTCAAAACTTAAAAATATTTAATAATAAATAATTATATTAATATTAACATTAAATTTAAAAATATTTGGACAAAACCGTAGACATTTCAATTACTCAAAACGTTTGTACCGGTTTTCTTTTTGTTTCTTTGATAATGCCAACAAGCAAGTTATTATTTAACCTTAATGTTTATTTCCTAGTTTTGCTGGTTTATTTTTATAATAACAAGAAATAAAACAAGTTTTATGTCTTTTATTTATTTAAGTAAATGATCTTAAACTTAGTAGATATCCTTTAATTTTATAAATTTTATTTAAATCTAGTTTAAAACCACCAGATAAAATATATATATATATATATATATATATATATATATATATATATGATAATATAATATAATATGTATACAATTTAATATTTTGAAATTTTTTGAGTTAATACATGTGTTATATTTTTGTTTTTTTTTTTTTTTTGTTAACTAGTTTACATTTTATATCCTTAATAATAAATTAAGATTTAACTGAACTTTTCATAGTGTAGTTAAGGATAAACGATAATTATTATGAAGGTTTATGGATTCATTTATCTGTATTAAAAAAAGTAAAAAATAGTAAATAATTTTATCGTATTATAGAAAAGTTGCTCCCCAATATTCTACTACAACTAAGTTAAGAATACAAATAATATCTGAATTAAAATGTCATTATATAAAGTAATAAGGTTAGGTTTATTTTATTAAATTTATATCATATGTAGGAGTAATAAATAGAGTAAAATTTGTAAAACTCAACTATGGACTTTTTGTTTTTCTACGATGTGTAATTTGTTCAAAAAAGAATTGAAAATTCAACGAAATAAATGAAACTCATATATATATATATTTATTTTTTCATTCATTAAAATCTACATACATGAACTTTTGTATAAAGGCGTTTTCTAAAATTATTCAATAAAAAATGTATGTTAATATAAATATAAATACAACCTACGCTATATTTTAATTTTAGTTCCTACTTAATTTATGCTGTATAGATTTCTGTACTACTTTTATTGGAAATATCTTCTGCGTGTATGTTGGAGGATCGTAGTGTTTATTATTTCGCTGTATTTTTAAGTGTTGCTTGGCAAACGTATATACAAATTAGGCTAAAATTCTATTAGCCGATTCCTCGATACTATACGTCCAGACGTTTGTAATCAGACGTTAAATGTATGTGACCCTTTTATTTATATAAGCTTATTTATTTTAAAAATATTATATTTTATTAAATAATTTTCATTAAACAATAAATATAATTCAACTTGATTACCCATTAATACGTAAAAGGAAATACCTCATATTTACATTAATATAAGAAAAATAGCTCTTATTTCTCAACTATTATATTTTTTGAAATATATAGCAACTATCTAAGAATTACTTAAAGTCTACTTTATGAGTCATTTTGGACATATATAAAAGTCCACGCGTCACAATTAGTCTTCCTCCCAAAATTAGCCTTGAAACTTGAATAGGTTACTATTCGTTTTACATTTATGTATGATGACGTTTTGTCATTTTTTTTTTGTGAAAAACACTATAATCGTTTTCGAAGGTTAGGAAGGTCAAACCCAAGAAATATATGATGTTGTAACTAACAATAAATATATATGGCTAATTTGACAATATTTTTTTATTTTTTTGCAGTACATGATGAGTGGTTGGGGTGGATCTTACAGTCTAAAATGTCAGCCAGTTGACTATTCCAACAGTCCGATGGCCTTGCGAGTGAGTATATTTCATTTAGCCTAATATTATTCAAACTCATTAATGATGTATATAATTTTACAGTCATAATAATTATTTTCGTTGTGTATTTCTAGATGGCCCGCACGTGTTGGTGGTACTACATTTCTAAATTTACCGAATTTTTCGATACAGTAAGTATGAATTTTACTTTAATTTTATATACAGTTAGTATGCATTTAACAATATTGTGGCGTGTCGGAAGATTAGTGGGTATGTACTTCGGTTTTGGAATTAGTATTGTTCTCTTACAAATATGCAGCACAATAATTGGTCAACATTTTGTATTATATTCAACCTGAAACAGCTGAAACTAGGTGGGGAAATGCGTGCGCGTAAATAACTGAAGTAGAAATAATTTACAGACGTCGGATATAATACTATGTACATGTACATATATACATATAAACCTAGTAATAGTATACTATAGTTTCTGTTGTAGTCATCACCATTCCGCTAGTGCGGGGGAAAAATCGATCGACCAATGTCACACGAGCTTTCGTGTTATATTCGTACAACTCAATGTGATTGTCTTCTATATATATATCAAAAGGGGGTGATGTTACTATTTGGGGTAGTTGGAGGGAGGGGGTACATTTTTGGCCTCTTTCTATACGGAAAGAGGTCGGCTACGGTATTACAACAATATTAATTATCGTCGTATTCGAGAAAGCTAATGGGTTCTCGTTGTGTTTCAGTTGTTTTTCATATTAAGAAAGAAGAACCAACAAGTGTCGACGTTGCATGTCATCCATCACGGATGCATGCCGATGAGCGTCTGGATGGGAATGAAATTCGCCCCAGGTACGTGTACACTTATCCCTCAAATTCATCTGTTTTCCGCTTAATCTGTCGTCTGGCTGACAGTCTGTGAACGTACAGAATATTGAAAATAACCTTGCCGTTCCGTTGACATCAGTTGTTTTTATTTTTTTAACTCGTATAGGCGGCCACAGTACCTTTTTCGCGTTGCTCAACACATTCGTACACATTGTCATGTACTTCTACTATATGGTGTCTGCAATGGGACCTAAATATCAAAAATACATTTGGTGGAAAAAATACCTCACTTCATTCCAGATGGTACTATATTTTTTTTTTTTTTTTTTGAGCATGAATAAAAATCTCCGGTATGGAATCGATTCATATTGTAATATGGATTATCGTTTTCAGTTCCAATTCGTGTGCATATTTATCCATCAGTTCCAATTGTTGTTCGTCGAATGCAACTACCCCAAGAGCTTCATGATTTGGATAGGCCTGCACGGCGTAATGTTCTTGTTCCTGTTCTCAGACTTTTACAAATCCAAATACACCAGTAATGGTAAACGAAGACCGACAAATGATGGAGCATGCATGGTATGTTACACTCTTTTATTACTTTTATAGTTATGACTTAATGACTAATCGCTATAAACAAACATCTCGGATTGAATCAGAGAGATCCTTAAAAAATAGCAGTTTTTATAATCCAACAACCTTTAAGAAAAAACTTTTTTTAAATATATTTTAAATATAATATTTTTGATCTATTCATCACTTTTTATTTAACCCTTAGGACTTTCCAATCTCATGCATATACATTTTCGCTATATGTCTTGAAAGTGTATGATTAACTCATTCGACTTTCTATAAGTCACCTCCTACGAAAAAGTACTGTATTTGTATGTATATTAATACACAACAACTAGAGGCAGCGCAATTGAAAAGTATATTAGGTAACCCTTCTAAACATCTACCGCTGTTTTATTACTTTTTGTAATAACATTCTGTAACCAAAAATACTTTTTTGTTTCTTTGCAGTTCTAATATGCTTTTAAAACGTTTTATTAGTAAAGTATAAATTACTTCGACCGTTATTTTTGTCAAACTTCCGTACTTATCTTTTGAAATATTTATTATCTTCCAAATAATAAAAATATAAAGGATTCACCACATGTAAGTACCAATTATCATTACACGTTGAGGGAATAAAATATTCAAGTGTTTAATAATTATGGACAGATATTAAATTTCAATAAAACATAATAATGTTTTGATTTTCATTGTATAATACTTAAAATTCACATAATACGATGTCGTAAGTTCGATTAAAACGATCAGAGTTTAAATTATTATTTCTTAAGAAAATTGTGATTTTTATATTATTGTTCCAAATTTATTTGTTATTATTTTGTCGTTAAAATTTGTCAATTTTGTTATATATCTTATCAGATATTAAATATGAAAGACTATTCAAAAACAAGTAAACAAATAACATGACCATAACGTCTAACGTGAAATGTTATATTCGTTTATTCTCTACGAAATTTTTCCGTTTATTGAATAAATCATATATTATGTGATTTGAAAATTAAATGATTATGAAATGTATTATTTATTATATTTATATGGTTTTTAATTGAAAAATTGACATCAATTTCGCGTTAAATTTTATTTATTTGGTATTTATATACATACATTTGTTTTTGATATATTTACATTATTTTTTTTTTAAATACCTACGAATTATACACGTCCCCGAAGAACCTATAACTCTAGATAATTTCAGTGAATTATGTATCGCATAGGTAATTTCGTTCGGTAATATCAATGAGTAGATTAGTCTTCGTACTTTTTTTTGATCTACATAAATTTTATCTTTAAAAACTTTATATTCATTAGCTAAATGACATTGCGCCTATAATATAAAACGTATTCTGTTATTCTTTGATGCTTTAGTTTTATATCTATTAACGTACGTGAAAACAAAATAAATTAAATATGCATTAATATTAATAAACATATATTCTTGTTCTACAATTTTTTATCCTGTTTTTTCCTCATTAATAAGTAAATTATAATAAATTATAATAAATTATAATAATAATGGTAAAAATTCCGTCGTAATTACGACGGAGTTTTTACCATTACTATTATTATTTACTTACCTGCATTTCTCCAAATATTAGGAATGTTTATACATATTTTATCTTTTAAATTAATTTTCATTCTAATTATTGATTTTGTAATTATAAAATGTACTAGTGGTGGCCAAATAAAAAATAAAAAATATTGCCGGGCTTAATATTTGAAATTTTCCCTTAAACTTTAAAGTAATTTAACGTTATAACAACAAAACCACTACGACATGGCAATACAGGATTATATATAAAGAATATATGATATATATATATATATATATATATTGTATTATTATTTAATGTATTAAATTTTCAATGTTTTTTTTAACGCAAATGTAAAATATTATAGGTACACTAATAAGTGTTCTGATGTAGAATACTTTCGCGGGCCAGATATTAATTGATGGTGGGACGTAGTTTGACCACCACTGTTAAATATACTGACGAGAAGAGAAAATTTGATTTATATTTATATAATAATTTACGTTTGTCAATTTTAATGACATTTTGAAAACATAGACTATTGTTTAGTTATTAGTAAACACTGTATTATAATATAATTAAATATTATGCATATTAATAGTTTTATTATTACTGTTTTTCAGCCAATGGAAGGAGCAAGTTACAGTAAGTGTTCTTCTAACGAACATGACAATGTTGTATATTACTCAAATGGTATCGTTAACGGTTTCAAATCAACTGAAGATGCCAAAACTAAATAGTTATGGCAATACGAGTAAACGTTCCTAACCGAATGAAGAACAGTTGGCGATATGACACAATCACCAAAGCACACTCAAACAAAAAATAACACAATAATATATTATTTAAAAAAAAAAAATGTGTATACATCAAAACTTAGGAACCTTTACATTTGTCAAAGGTATATACAAAAATAACAGAACGATAATCTTATGTGTGTGTGTGTGTGTATGTATATATATATATATATATATATATATATATATATATATATATATATATATATATATATATATATATATATATATATATATATATGCTATGTTTACATACATTTAGGTGCAATTTTAATCAAGCATCATTTTTAATATAAATGTATAACAATTGTTTTCTTTCTTAGAATCCAGTATTATTTGAAATGTAATGGTGTGAAAATGTGTGTAATGCTTGAAGTCTTTTTATTATTGGTAGGTAAATTTCAGGGGATGGGTTAACTGTATAGTGAATACAAATGTATTTAATTTATACCAAATTATGATAGGAATTTGTTTTTAAATATCAACATTACTGATTAACTTTATCATTTGCCATTAACTGTATTGTTTGTAATAACATATTATGTTTAATACCCATCCCTATGGAATTTTCTCTTGTTTCACTTTATTATACAATTCAGTAAGATTTTTGTTAATTTTTAAAATTCAAACGTAACATTAATTATTATATTTAAAAAAAGAAAAAACATAAAAGAAAGAACAGTACAAACAATATTACACTTAGAGTTATTTTGAAAAATGTTACCTCGTAGGTTATGATTCTTTTTAAATTAGATTTGTTGGTCTCATGTTTCTGTGTGCTTTTATGTTCATGTGCTATATATTGTACATTTAACCATCATACATACACTTCCATTCACATTTGAATACATAATATGACGATAAAACAAATGTGTAATTCAATATAAACTTTATAGTTTCAATAATATAAATTGTAAGAATGTGAGGCCATTGTACTTTTCTGAATCAGTGTGTTTTTTTTTTTTTACAATTTAGTCATTATTTTCTTTTTTAATTTTTTTTTTTTTTATGGCTATTAATATGAAAAAGATTTAAGTTTGATTATCTTTTTAACTTTTTGATATATAAGTGTATTTATTTAAAATGAAAGTAAAAAAAAAAAAATTGTAAATCAAAAAAAAAAAAATTGTTATTTTGCAAAATATAGACTTTTGAAAAAAAGGTTTCATTTTTATAAGTTAGAACAATTACCTATAGGCTGTAGAAATCGTTAATTCTTATGGTATGATATAATACTCTGACAACCATTAATCCTCCTGATTCGACAAAATTGTAATTAAGGTTACGATGATAAAAAAAAAAATGAAGGTTACAGTGATAACAATTTAAAAAAAATCGCGCTTACAAATAGCTGCTTGTCGTTTTCATTAAATCACGCGCCCTTGCTTTCGCTATTCGGATTTCCTAATAATATTGTAATAATTAGTGGTCGATTAGTGAATCTACTTTGACACGCTGATCCGTACGTAGTCCTATTGGTTTGAATCGGAACAATTTACTTGACATCGGTCTATTCAAAACTTGTCTACGGAATGTTGGTTTGAACTTAAAAAGTAATCCTGAACATAAAAAAATTTTAAAAAAATGAAATACGCAACGTTTAATTTCTATCTACGGTCAGTGAACTATTCTAACGCTGCGGATTGTATGTATAGTAACAATGCATGAAAAGTATAGAAATCTGTATCAATTATACCGCCGTAGACTACTAATGTTTATCGGAGCTTTATAATGGAGTCGTTTTCATAAACAAAATATGCTACAAAACGTATCTCTAAAAGAATATTAACTATGAACATTTTATTTATTTTTTTTTTTTCTAACAATAATAAAATCCTCGAAGTGTATGCATCAACAGTCCAATTAACATGTAGTATTCGGATATTGTAGCGCATTTTATTACTATTTTTTTTTTTTTTTTTTTATCGTTTATTGTTATTACACGTAAAACGTCGGTCGACAGCGCTCAGTAGGTGGTAAACCAGTAGTCGGTGGTATTGGGAAAGGATGAGGCGGGGGAAATGGAATAAAACTTTCGATGGACGACGCAGAACAATATTCGATATCGCGTTGTGTCGGTACAAGATGCGTGCAGATAGCGTGTTGCGCGACGTTCCGGTGCCGACAGCACTCGACGACATGATGACGAACACTGCCTATGTTACGGCCAGAACATCGTCCGGTCGTCACGGGTAATATCGTTTTCGCGTTCTCCACTTCCGCGCGCGTCGTGTTACGGCGTTGTCGCAGCCGCACGTTCCGTGGCGTGCCCGCATAACATTAGGGTTGGTGTGCGCGCGCGGGCACCAGAGAGCCGCGACGAAGGTCACGCTGTGCACACACCGCTTGCGCGTCGCCGGGCGGGCGTAACGACAATTGAAAAGTGCACCGACCGGGTTGCGCGCGGTTAGTGTCTTTACGTAAACGTGGTTCCAGATTTCAAGGTGGACACCGTTTCAACACGGTCGGCCGAGGAGATGCGCGCGCGTGTACTACCTGCCCGTGCAGCTCCGAGCCCGGTAACGTAATCGTATCATTCAATTATGCATACGTAGGAGAACGTTTACCGTATGAGTGACGAGTGTTTTTACGCCGCCGCCGACCTCCTTTAGTTATTATCGTGCCGAAGGTCCGTACTGTTACTTTTCTGGTAACCAGAAGAACGTATACAGGGACGAACTTTCCCTTTGCGGAGCACTACGGAAAGAAAAAAAAAAAACTATCTCACTTTTACTGTTGGGGACAAGAGGTGGCGATACGCGTCCCAGAGTAAAAGTTAACGAGTACGACAATTTTTTTTTTTCTCATACTCCCGTCGAATTCCCGACATATGTTGTCAACATTTTTTCCAAACGCATTATAATTCATTCTATGTACGAATGGCAACGTTTGTTTGTACAAATCACTACTTACATCAAACGCAATCTATAACTCTAATATTAGGACGACGATTGTTAAGCGATTTTAT
The DNA here is from genome assembly GCA_034509805.1 of Sipha maydis. Classification (NCBI taxonomy): domain Eukaryota; kingdom Metazoa; phylum Arthropoda; class Insecta; order Hemiptera; family Aphididae; genus Sipha; species Sipha maydis. The sequence goes on along the minus strand of JASXSY010000079.1, from coordinate 10,955 downwards.
AATCAAAAACTACTTTCGATAGGACTGAAAACGTTGAAATCGCTGCGGTACAAAATTTGACTGTAGTTGTCGAAACTGTAAAAAAACGTCAACGGTTGAAGTTTCAAAAATCGGTAATCTTGAGATCATCCATCCAATGGAAACTAAAAAAACTGTAGCATATTTATAACAATGCAATAATAAGAAGTTGGTATAACCAATTAGGGAACCATATCATTATAAGATTATTATTATCCGCGACCAGATCGAGTAAGTAAAAAATGAAACGTTCATATCGTACATCCAAGCGCCTTATCTGCGATGAACAATACTGATTATTCAGTTCTGTAGTGATAAACATACATGTTTGATCGATCGCTTTTGATATCCGTGTATAATCATAAAAACTCGGGACGAAACGACGAGCGTAGAAATTTTTCTCCCGGGGACACTCGAGTCTGACACATTAGTATGACTGTGAGAACTAAAAGTGTTCGGCGTGTTTGTCAAAACTATAGTGCTCTACGTATGACATAATACTGAAACAACTATACATGATACGTATAGATTCTCAACAATCCTTTTAATCGATAAATATTCGTTAAGTCGTAACCGAATATATGTATTATCGATTAATGTATATAAAAATAATAATAATAATAATGTATATTGTAAGTTTGAAGTAGACAGACTAGAGCGTTGTAGCTGAAAAATGTTAAGTGGATGCGTCAAGTGTTTACCAGAGTCATGTGCGTAACGAAAACTAACAGTTATTAATTAATGGTTAATTTTAATCACAGTGCAAAAAACATGTACGCCAATAAAACGCAGATAAGATCTAACTGTTCTATGTAATCTGTGGTTACTTAGTTATCTTAACTCGTATCTTATGAAGTGATTAACTTTTTTTCAGTTTTTCAGTAAGACGAGGAAGTTACAAAATGTTTCAATGTTTATTTTCGGTTTACATAAAAACTGTCATAATATCTCATTAGATCAACAAACCAACAAAGATGAAGTTGTAGAGGCCACTTTTAGGTGTCCTTAGAAGTTGTTTCAATATTTACAAAAAATTAACCTCCCAACTCTATGATTTTTGATTTATTTAAATTTCTTTATTTAGTATTTACGCATTATACTTATATTGTATAAATAAATAAAAAACAATTTGTAGCCCGTCGATATAATGAAACGACAAGTTTTAAATAATAAAACATAATTTATTAACATGTTTTATTGTAATAACATAACATCCAATCAGTTGACTCGACTACGTGACTTCAGTCCATACATGTGATGCTATACGAATGGAGTTAATCTAATTCAATGTCAGGAAAAAACACGTTTTTTTTATGTTTTATAATGAAAAAATAGAAGGTGGGGGTTGAGTATAGATCTTTTTTTTCCCATGCCAATTCGAACAATTCGATTTTTTTTTAAATATGTTTTAAAAATAAAATTGTCAACCTGAGTCGAATAGATTGTATCTCTATTACATTTTGATTTAAATTAATTATTCGTGAAATAAAGGGGAAAAAATTAAGCCTGTTGATGTAATCAAATCTTCAAATGGTAATCTTATCCTCTTTGCAGTTGATAAATATAAATCGTCATATCTCATCTATGTTTGACAATTAGATCTCAAAAATGTGATTTTTTTTCTTTTTTAGACACACGACCCTTGCGAATTGGGTCAACCATTTTTGATGGTTAATGCCAACCAAGTCGACTATTGTTTGCATTAATTTAACCTTAGTCAGATATTAGTTTCCGACGATTTAATTTACAGTATCACTTTTTTATACTCTTTCGGCAAAAAATGTATTTGATAACGAATAAGTAGAAAATTGTTATATTTTAACTACATCAGTATAATTAATATTAATGTACCTCGAAAATCATGTCAAAGTCGACATACTGTGATTCATTTTATCTGAAAATATAACAATACAATTGTGTACCAAAAATATCTGTATTAGTATATAGGTACAATTTTTTTTTTAAATTTACCTTGCAAGGTTATAATTAAAAAAAAATACATAATTAACTTTATTTGGAACATTGTACGTTTTTAAACAAATTAAATTATAAGTGTATACTATATGTCGCATCCGCATAGTGTAACCATAGTTTTACCAATAAATATCCATTTTATGAATTTCAATCAGATCGATAACATTTTTAAGTTCATATATTGGAACCTCTTTATACCGTATAACAATTTTTTATATTTTTTAGATTCTGAACGGAGTGAAGAATGTATTGATTTTACAATGATGTGTGTTTTTTTTTTTTTTTTTTTTTTTTGTGTCTGTCGACACGATTTGAGGCAGTAAAAATGCTTCGATTGCCTTATGTAGCAACTTTTCTGAAAGAAAAGTGAATCTATTTGGTACTTTGGGGGGTCAAAAGTAAAAAATTTCCAATATTTTTTAAATGCGACGGGAAAAACCATAAAAAAATTTGGGAAAAACGGGAGTTTTTACGCAAAACCAGTTTTCGACATAATCAAATTTTTTATTTTGCTATAATTCAAAAACTAATCGATGTAAATACTTGAAATTTTCACTAAATGTTTAGATTAGCGTTCTCTATACACCATTAAATTTTCAAAGTATTTTGACTTTTATTAAGCTATTTATAGGCAATTTAAATTTTCAATTTTTTTAAGTATTTTTTTTTTAAATAACGATAAAAATTTTTTGGCTGCCCAGAAAATCTTGAAAATTTAATACAAGGTTTCTTATAAGTTGTTCCTTAACTGATAAAAAAAAATCTAAAATCGTAAGTCACAATTTTTTTTTATAATTGCTCAAAGTTCCAATTTATACGAAATATGTAAAAATCACGATAATTTGCAAGTTATTTTGTAGATAAAAATTCATAAAATTTTTTCTGTTCATACTTAAGGTTCAAAATTTTAACACTAGGTTATCTATAAGCTACTCTTCAAAAATCTTTAAAAAAATTTCTACCGGAATTAGAGGAAAAAATTTTATGACTGTTTGAAATTTTAAAATTTACGAAATTGCATAAAATAGCGATTTATTCTCAAACGATTTTAAATATTTTTTATAATTCAAAAAGTATAAGTCGCAGATTTTTTAAATTTCTACCAGCTGTTAAGATTGGTATTTCCTTTATGTCATATTTTTTTCAAAATATTATATTGATTTTTAAGCCACTTATAGGCATTTAAAATATTCGATTTTTTTATCATTTTTTTTTTATAATCGGTGATAAAAAAAATTTGGTCTCGTACAAAATACTTGAAAATTTAATAGAAGATTCCACAGAAGTAGTTCTTAAAGTCATTCAAAAATTATTAAAATCCATAGGCACAATTTTTTTTTATAAGCGTTTGAACAAAATATTGACATAAAATTACATGTAAAATATTATATAATGTATAATATTCTAGACTGACAAAGATACCGTTTTTTTTTTAAATGCTCTAACTCAAAAACGAAAAACCGCAACAACTTGAAATTATCACCAAATCTTTATATTGACGTTTTCTATACATGGTTAAGATTTAAAAGTATTTTGACATATTTTGACTTATTTATAGACAATTTAAATTTTCGATTTTTGTAAAATTTTTGTTTTTAAACATCTATAAAATTTAATTGGTTGAGCGAAAACTCTTGAAAATTTTATACTAGGTTTATAATAAGTTAAACTTATCGTAACTAAAAAATATCAGTGATCGGTTTACTCAATTTTTTTTTATAAGCCCTTAATGCTCAAATTTGTATAAAATGTGTAAAAATCACGATAATTTGCAAGTTATTTGGAGGGAAAAATTCATAAAATTTTTTCTGTTCATACTTTAGGTTCAAAATTTTAACACTAGGTTATCTATAAGCTACTCTTCAAAAATCTTTAAAAATATTTTTACCGTACTTTGAGGAAAAATTTTTTTGACTGTTTGAAATTTAAATATTTACGAAATTGCATAAAAAAGCGTTTATTCTCAAACGATTTTTAATATTTGTTATAATTCAAAAAGTATAAGTCGCAGATTTTTGAAATTTCTACCAGCTGTTATCGTTTCAAAATATAATATACTTTTTAGAATATTTATAAATAATAATGTATTATATCCTAGACAAACATATGAACTCCGTTCAGAATCGTTATTCGTATACAATGATATCTATCATTGCATTCAAATTTAACAAATCCATTATAATTATGACTTATCCTATAAGCGAGGTGCACTCCACCCCTAACTGTACAGCAGAGCGAGGCCCATCCGGTTCTTTTTTGTATTATACATCGAAAAGAGATAACTTTTTGTAAAAAATTAATGTAACTCAAAATATGATATTACATTTAGAATATTATAATATAATATAATATTATACGAGTACTATGTACAGAATATCATGGAACATTATGCCAATGAAAAAATGTTTTATCCTAATTATATACTAATTTATATAAGTATTATATATCCGTATCAGTCGTATTAATTAAGTTTAATGGGTGAATAAATCCTATACAGAAAAATGTTTACATTCTATATTACAATTATTTTCGGAAAATGCAGTAATCCCAATTACTGTTTACTGACGCGATACGATAGTTTATACAAACTTGAGTTCGGTAAATTTTAGGGATGGGCCGATACTAGAACCGATATCGGTGTTATCGGTTTTATCGGTATCGGTTTTTTTTCAAAATCGATACTTTCTAAAAAAAAAATCATAGGTTATCAATAATCAATATCAAGTATTATAGATTATTAGCAAAACTTTCGTTATTATCACATTACAATAATATTTTAACAGCAATATTATTTAAAAATTCAAAATTATAATATAATTGATAACAATTACTCTATGTTAATCACTAATCAATAAATTATTCTAATTAATTATTATTTCTTTTTTCGTTTCACACTACTAGTTGGTATGTTTAAACTTTTCTAGGTAACATTTGAGTTATCGGTTTTATTATATATCGGTTAGTGGTATCGGCTCATGTTGTTTTTGCAGAAAATGCTGTTTTAATATTTACATAATATTATCGGGTATCAGTTTTATAGCGACAGCATATATCGGAGTATCGGATATCGATAGTAGGTGGTATCGGCACATCCCTAGTAAATTTATAAATGATGAATTGATAATAATATATTATTATTGTAGTTCATAGGTACCTATTCTGTAAATAAGTATATACCTAATAATATTATGTTTTGATATGAATTTAAATTTCATAAAACATTATCCATTTTATGAAAACATAAAATAAAAGACCCTTTAGTGTAAATTAAGAGTTTTGATTTTACCAAATGGATAAAATACATAAACATTAAATAAAACTAAAAATACTTAAGAGGACACCACCTCCCGCAAGTGTCTCCGTCTGATACACGTACAACATAGCTAATTTCCGTTCAGTAGTTCAAATATGTTAGCTTGAAGTTAATTTGGTGTTAGCTTTAATATTACAGTAAACTGACCTGTAATCAAACCTCAAAAGTAGAAAATTATCTATGCTTTACTAGTCTGTTTTATCCGATATTTCAATGCAAGTTATGAATTGTTATACATACTCATGCTCATACTCATACTCTTAATTAACGCGATCGAAGGAGAAATCAAGAATAAAGTGCGTAATTGCTGTTTTAAGTATCTGTGACCTGAGCCAACAACTAGGTCACTTAAGGGCGTTCAATATGCTGCAACCTTGTGACAAAATCGACCCGGAGTACGGAATCAGACTCTTCAATTTGCATATCATCGAGAGCTCGCACTTGGAGTACTGGAAGAACACGGAATCATCGACTGAATGACTTTTATATGTTTTCGGAATCACTCGAATGCAAATCATTGCACCACGCTGGCCAAGGTGGATGCGACCAGGTGCGCGAATCGTTTGGTGACGCGTGCCGAAACAGAACGCAATCCATGTACGACGAATGGCAGGTACCTAATACACTGGACAGAACCTTCGCGGCCGTGCCTGTACGATCCCCGAGCGTGTAACTCCGCGCGTATCAGGTGTTTTGCGTTCAGCACGGTGTTCGGTGTTCATGGCCGAGGTGACGAGTCCTTCGAATAATATCATGTTGTTCGCAATGGCCACGAAAAACCGCCGAAACAGCTCATCCATGTACATACCTTCAGATATCCGAAGTGGAAACCGGTTCACATATTAAAATATTAGTTTGCCCATTACGTAAGTACGTGTACAGTTCTATGATATCACACAACTCACCAGAGGTACATTTTTCAAAAATGTGTTTCTCGGGTTGCAGTGGCTGGACGTTCAAGTGCCGGTCCAACACGGTCTTCGCACAGTTTTTGCCGAACGCGCACCACTCGGTGTTGACGAGATGATTTTGACGTGGGCCGCGTCCTTTCCCTCGATCCAGCTGTCGCGAACGTTGGCCACTCGGTCCATAAAGCAGCGATGCAATCGTTGTTCACCACGAGGGCAACCCGGGCGATGACGAGGAGATCGGCTGTGACGTTATTGAACACGACCACGTGTCCATACTCTCGTTGACCCAGACCAGCAACCTAACCACGTTCGTGCAGTAATCGAATTCCTTGGTACACCAGTGCAAGACACCCTGGCCCAGCGACGTCTGTCGGACCGGAAACCCGAACGCAAACTTGGTACGCCCCGTGATGTCCACCTTGCAAGGGCGGAACAAGAGGGAGGAAGACGGGGATTCATCCCCGCGCGTTAAATTGTATAGAGTGTAATTTGTATAGTATATGTATACAGTAAATAATATTTACTATTTACTATATATTATATTTTTATATTTTTTAATGATAATGTGATTAAACTCAATAAGTATGATTGTATGCTAATTATTAGAAAAAATTGTAGGGATAGGTATTTGATTCTTTGTATATGATAGAGCGTAATTTTAACATTTTTTCCCCAGGCGTAAAATTCTTAGTTCCTCTTCTTGTCTATGCACCGCCGCGAACTCGGCCGTTCCGTTCTGTTAAACAGCCAGCGACCGCTGTCGATCTTGAGAAACGAGAACTTGCGTTCCGCGCACTTGACCTTCACCTTGTCCCGCCACGAAAAGGTCGTGTACCTCGTCGCGTTACGTATAGCGTCCAGGCTAAGGAACCTGCTTATCCACGGTTTCGGTATGACTGATGCGAAGGCCGCGGGAACGGATGCGGCGGCGGGGACCGGATAATCGACGTAAGCGTACCAGTGTTTTACGGACGCGGCCAACTGCGTAGATTATCCCTAGCCCTTATTTGCGGCAACCATCATCCGTCGCATTGGATGTTTATCATGCTGGCCGTGCCGTGCGACACTTCGAACTTACGGCCGATCTCCATGCACAGCCACTAGTAAAACATCTCGTCGTAATTCGAAATGCTCGTGCCGGCGACCGTCACAATGAGGATTATCAGTGACACTGTCAAGTTAACCTAAACATCGTGGCTCCCAGTGATTGAGTGAGTCGCAGGAGTGTGTCTAAAGGTGAGGGTAGGCCAGAATATACTTTTTCTTCCTACTATTATTATATTACATCTGAAATAATTTATAAATCTGAATTTTTTTCAAATCAACGTCAGTTTGATCAATAGTATACTTTAATTTAATACCTATGAAGGAAAGAAAAAATTTCACTCATATTTTAAAGCTTCATTTTTCCTTCCGTCCTTTCTATATTCTATTCAAATGTATTGCATGATTTCTTAAACTAAGTTATTATTTTGTATTTCTCATGTGTAAAACGCATTTAAATTTCGATGATAAGCTAAGCAATGAAACATATAGGAAATAGCTAAGCAAAATAAATCTTTATATCATAGACTAATAAATACTCATAATACTCATAAGTTTAATCTAACCGTAATATTTTATTTATTTCAGATTTTTAGTTATTTAATCGTTGTTTACCGTAAAGCTATTGAACCAAAAGTTGTCTGCATTATCATCGGAGTTTCGTTCTTATTCTACCGTGAAATAATCGATTTTGACACTCATATACACATATAATTTTATAAGTTTTAAGCAGGTATTCACAGTCGCAATCTGCAGTTTAAATAAGATAATTCTCCCAGAGTGTTTAGCTTATTGTGTCTTGTACGAGTCAATTTAACCATTATATCCTGTAAATATCTTGAGAGCAATTGTCCTTTACCTTAAATAAATATCACTGTTCGTATATCCTAGTGTTTTCTAATATTACTAAAAAATCTAAAACCATAATATATGTCGAATACCCTTTTCTTCTGATGCGCTGTCAAATAATTTATAATAAATAATAACATCTACGTGTTATTCGTTTTTAATAATCCAAATAACCAAATTTATATCGATTTGCTAATAAATAATAACAACTCAATCCTCATTATATAGTTTTAGCACGGATAAGTTGTGTGATTGGTTTTCGTAATCATGAATACCTACGCCTAATTTATACTTCAATGGTTTATCTCTTTTTTGTTAAACGTTTTTTAATACGCCCTTGATTAACTTTACAGGTTTATTTGACGTGGAATACGAAAAGGTCAAGTTTTATACATTTAAATGAGGTTACCTAATTTTTATTTTATTTTATTTTATTTTTCATTATAACAATATATATCAAGCGGCTTTTGAGAAAAATATTAGCAATACAATAAGTACTACAAAATACGAACAATATTTAAATTTTGTACAAATAATAGAACGGAACAGAATAAAAATTAAGATTTAAACTATATATAAGATTAACGTCAAAATTAATTGATCAAAGAACAGAATAATGTTTAAAATATATAACAAGTAAAAAGAGATGTAATAGTTGGTCAAGGTACGAAAAAACTATAAATTTATAATAATCGTCATTATCCTGGATAGAGGGGCATTTTACCCAACATTTGTACGACTTGGTGGAGTGTAAAAGAATGCCTTGAAGCTAATCTGAATACATTTTATATTTTAAAAGAAGTGAGAGCAGACCGTTTGATTTAAAGTATTATTATTATTATACCATCGGTAGTTGCTTGTTTGAAGTTAATTGCCATTAAATGCCATCATTTTAGTAATCTATTATATCCAATACTAAGTACATTTATTCTTTTTTGTGACTTAACTTACCATCAATAAAAATTAGTAAAGGGCGTAGCCAAGGGAGGGGGGGGGGGGGTAGCAAGTGTAGTAACACCCTCCCCCCCCACGCCGAGGTATACTTATGTCTTATAAAAATAAAGATGCATCATAAACCGTGATGTACACATATTTATAAAAACGAAATATATACTACGATAACAATAATGCAAAGCACTGATTTTCATGCAGTGTATACGTAAGAATAATCGTTTACAACTTAATCAATATTAATTATCATGATGAACTACCGTAAAACCACATACTAACGTAAAACTTACAATATCAACCGATCTGTCCGAATATTATCAAACTTATTAGTTCTGTGATAAATAATAAAACTTATCAATAAAATATCGATGCATTAAGTTAATTTAAAATAAATTTTTTTTTTTTATATTTATAATAATATATAAGATATAATTTTTTAAATTTAATAAACAATATTCTCATAAACTATTATCACTTGTAAATGATTTTTGCATAAAGTTTATGTAAAGGTATTGATTTTATATGTAAAATTTTGTCAATTAATTTTAAATAACACCCCTCCTTTGGAATTTCCAGCTACGAGCCTGAGTTATTATATATTTATACTTTAATAAAAAATATAACTCGAAACGAACTAGTAGGTACATAGCAAGTTTTCAAAAACGTTTTTATAACGTTATCATAATAACGTTTAACTTTCAAAAAAAAAAAAAAGATTAAAATAGATTATAACGTTTTGCAATCAATAGACTATTGGAAATTATATTGAATAACTTTCCGCAAACAATAATTAATTAAAATTTATAATAAATATCGTTTATCAAAAACGATAATCGTATATTATAATAAATAACAAAATAGAACACAATTTATCGAACATTTTGAAAGAAAACATAATTAGGTGTACATTATTATTAAACGTTCGCTTATTTTTCTATATTTAGTTTATAATAATTAAACATTATCATAAAATATATAGTAGAATTAAATATCGAGAAAAAAATGATAGATTCATGATAATTTCTTGCTGTTATTATTTACGCTGTACAGAAAAATGTTATTTTTTCTTCTAGGTATAATTATAGATTTTGATTAGATTTATGAGGTTTATAATACTTTTAAGTCTAAAGTTAATCCATTCAAGCTGAGGTGTAGGATAAAAGAATTGTGAAGCATTGTTTATAGTTTTTTTTTTTTTTTTTTTTCATTTAATTATATTAAACAAAATTTAGGAGAAATGGCCTGTGTGCACTGTAAATGTTACCTACTATATGAAATTCTATTATTTTTTAAAACAATAAGCAGTCGTAGCTTTTAGATTTAAATCAAAAAGTTAACTAAATATTTGTCTTCGTAGTATAAATGTAAAATTTGAATAACGTTAAAAAAAAACTTGAATAACATTATAATATCTAACAACAGAAAACGCTGGCCTTGAAAAATGTTTAAATTTTTAATAACATTAAAAGCAAATGTTGAATATCGTTTAAATTCCCAATAACGATAAACTCCTAACTTGAAAAACGTTAAAATAAATAGTAACGAAAAACATTATTTATTTTAGTTTTTTTTTTATTTAAGCCCTGGTACATAGTTTAATATAATATACAAATGACCCCGAATCGTGGCAAATATATTACAATATTATAAATTACATATCACGTACATAGTAATTCGATTTACATTATATCGGTAATTACAATTTTTCAATAATTATATTATAATTTAAAACATTTTTTTTTTAATTCTAAGTAAAATGAGGAAGCTTATTATTAGTTTCAATAACGAATGTTTTTTTATTTATTGCTTCTGTGTATACGATTTCGACCATAAAAATTACTATTTGTTTCGATCATCATAATCATGAAGAGAGATTTTTGATAGAAAATATTGTC
>JASXSY010000078.1:0-17457 GCA_034509805.1 Sipha maydis | reverse complement strand
TACACTAGTCATTTATAAACTATACATTTTAATATTTTATACATTTAGAGTAATAGAATGAAAACTATATTGTTAGAAGTAATATATTTTCACTTAAGAAAAATTTTTTTTTCTTGTTTTTAAATCGGCAAACGTAGAAATCATTTTTTCCAAATCAACTTGATTAGTTACATTTCTTTCTATATTTAAAATGGAAATATTAGAAAGTCGATCCTGTCCCATACTGTTCCTCAAATAGTTTTTAATTAATTTTAATTTCGAAAACGATCTTTCTGCCGTTGCAACTGTCACAGGCAATGAAATATAAATTATGCATGCAGTTATTACATCACAGTATGTTGTACAAAAATCATTTTTAACTATAAATAAAGCCAGATCCTTAATCGTTTGAATATTAGTGTTTAATAATCCTCTTAAACACAATAATTGTCTGGTAAAATCTGAAGAAATGTCATCATTGTATAAATAAAAAAAGTCCATTGAAGCCTTACAGATCTCATTTTCATCCATTTTAGCTAACATTGTAGGAAATAAGAAATCAAAATTCTCTGTAACTTCTTGTAGTCCTTGAAATCGTGAATTTAGTTGAAATATAACTGTATCAATCACAGGTAGAACAATTTTAGCCCTGAAATTTTCATCTGTTATATTTAGGCGACGATCACCATCAATTTCATCAAAATATTGTGGAGCAAGTCTACTCCTCTTAACATGAAAGTTTGGAGTAATTCCCCATCTGGAACATAATTCTTTACACTCCAACAGTATATTTTCATAGCTATCTCTTAGGTTTTCTATAATTTTTTTGGCTTCATTTAAGTTTTGGCATGCATTGTGCAAATTTGTATTTTGTTTCTGAAGGGATTTGGATACACCGTGTAATGCTCTCAAAATCTTTTCCCAAAAACATAAAATTAGAACAAACTCCATAGATTCTAGTTTTTTTTTCAAAGACAAACTAGTAGCTTTTTCATCTTTTTTAGAACTAGTTAATGATATATTAGTTAATGCTTTTAAAATATCTATAAACCTTAACTTTAATGCATTTATAGACTCATGTCGTGATTCCCATCGGGTTGGGCACACCTTTTTTAAGACTTTCAGTTTAATTTTTCTATTTTCGTCATTCCCAAAAGCCAAGTTAGCCCACCTAGGAGCACTGGCACTAAAACAATTGAAAATTGCTTGAACAGTTTCAAAAAATGATACAACTTTTTTAGAGCTTTTAGCTGCATCTGATATGACTAAGTTCAAGTTATGGGCACAACAGTGAACATACGATGCTGTAGGAACTTTGTCTTTTATTCTTTTTTGGACTCCGGAGTATACACCACTCATGACAGAAGCCCCATCATACCCCTGTCCTCTGCATTTATTTATGTCAATATCGAGCTTCACTAATATATTTGTGATTAATTCTTCATAATCTTGTGCTCCGTGTTTTTCAATAACAAAAAATCCCAAAAACGATTCCTTTACGCTTATACTTGATTCATTATGATTTATTACCACATACCTTATAACTATACTGACCTGATCAAGTTTGGTAATATCTTGAGTCGAATCCATTATAATAGAAAAACATTGCGAACGTCTTATTTCATCACATATTAAGTTTCGAGTACTTGTAGCTAGAAGGTCAATTAATTCATTTTGAATTTTCCAGCTAAAATATTTTATTTTATTTTGTTCATCTTTTAAAAGTTCGTTCATAATGGGGTCATACTCGGCCAACAAACGCACTGTGCGCATAAAGTTACCTGAATAAATCAAAATATATCAATATTATATAAGTTACTTAAGTTTAATTAGATATTTAAGTACCTTCTCCGTCAAATTGTTCTGGATTATTATTTTTCTGTTCATGGCCTCTCAATGCTGTGTTACCAGAAGTAAGATGTAGAATTATTTTTATAATTCTATGTAACACTTTTCTCCAGAATGTAGCTTCTTCTGAATATTGTCGTTCGGTTTTTTTATCAATTGTTTCATTATTAACCCATAAGACACGAACTTTACAGGCATCAATATGCTGTGCTGACATTTCGTGTTTGTCAATTTTAATAGATAGATGTTGCCAGTCATTCACTCCATTAATCCAGGCATTGTTGAAAAATGCATAAAGGCGATTAGCAAATAGCCAACAAGTTTCACAATATACTGAGTCCAACCCAACAGAATAGCACAGCCAGAACCTTGGTACTTGTATACCAGACTTAAGTATTTTGTTATAATAAAATTTTGAAAAATGAATAGATTTGCCATCTTCTTTAGTTGTTTTGGGAAAAACAATATCTGGTCTACATGGTCCATATGCTAAAATACATCTTTTAATATAATTGCTCTTAATAGTATCTTCAAAATGAATTCTGTCAGTAGGATATTCATTGTGCATATTAAAATCTAAACAAATGAATATAAAAAGACATTTAACAATATTATTAAAAATAATACCTAATAATATTAATACTAGTAATAATATTCATACTTAAAATATATAAATATAACATAATATACATATTATGTACCTAAAATTGAACATTAACTAGGTACACAAATATATTATTTTAAGTAAATAATATCTTTTAATTTAATTTATTTTCATTATTTTACCTGTAGCTACAGTAGATTCTTGTACATTATTATCAATTTGAATCGCAGATGACTGGAGTAATCCATCATGGCAATTTAATAGATTTTTTTCTGAATGTTGAGGTATATCTATAAAATAGACATGTAAGTAGTAGGTACAACATTTAACATTAAGCTTCAAAATTACATTATTAAACATCAACAATATTTTTAAAAACTGTAATGTACTAATATAGGTATTTTGATTAGTTTACCTGTAGTAGAATAATGTATATTTTGTATATTATCAATCTGAATCTCAGATGACTGGAGTAATCCATACACAATGTTATGTGTCTTATATTATGTTAACCTATGTATACATTCTTATTTTTATTTTCATTAAACAATATTTTTACTAGTTCAGTTAAAAATATAGGTAATAATTAATTTTTAATGAATTTAATTTTCACTTTCTACGCTTGACTAGAATAAAACTTTTAATTTAAATAGGTACGAAAAGCAACACCTTAGCTTACAAATTACAAAATTTGAATTTTACTTGATCATACATTTTGAAATTGTAACATTTTGATATGATAATATTACCAAGGGAACCAAATGTAATTATTAGGCAATAAAGTAACTGTATTAAAAATTACTCTAAATTGATTGCATTATTACATTGAAAATTTAGGAAAATATTATAATACAAACAAAATTAAATTAAAATATTGCTTTCATTATGGCATTGCACGAAAATTGATTATTTTAAGTTATGAAAGTTGAATTTGTTGTTATTATTATTTTAATTGCAATAAAAATGTATTTGAATTAACCTAGGAATTAACACTGAAATCAAACATATTTTAATTTCACTTAACAATGGCTAGGTATATAAGCATTCACAAAAAAGATGCAAAATAAATGTAATAATTTCACTGTACTAGTCATTATATATAAATATTAAAATATATAATGTATTAAAAGTACCATCCATTTCTTTTTAGCTTCAATTATTAAATTATTTCTACTTACCTATTGTAGAAACAACAGCTGGGATTGTTGAAAAAAAATTATTAATTTTAGGCAACTTTGACGTTTGTTCTTGAATTTCCTTCTTTTTTTTTCTTTTTTGAAATCCACTCAAGCACTTTTTACTATCTGACATTTTTAACTTTAACTTTTAACTTTTAAGTATTGACAATAACTTTCAATGAAAAATGTTGGTGGTGACTCGTGACTGTGTAGCAATGAGCTAAATGAGCCGATGAAGAAGTTTTACTATGCCGCTATGCGCTATGCTAACAGTCTGTTGTCGCCTGTCGGTGACCGGCGTTGTTATCGTATTTTTCCATTTTATTTTTATCCGTACGCTATTATTAGAATAATATTTCGATAACACATCAATGCTGTCATTTCGGTATTTTATTTTCGGTAGATTACTATAGATTATTTGATTATATTATTAGATAGTTCACTCGTCTTTTTCTTTATTAAATTATGAAATTGATAATTTTAATTTGTTGTCCGTACTTCGTGAAATTATATTCGTACATCAAAATGTCATGATTTTTATATTTATTAGGAAATTTATTATCAAATATGTAAATAGATTATTTTATTTAGGCCGGTGCCTGGGGGCCCCTGCAGTCTTTGGGCCCCGGTGTTTGACACTCCCAACCCCCCCGGTAGTTGCGCCACTGGTTCTGCAGCCCTTTCTTCCTTTCTGGTAATTTTTAAATCAACTCCAAGCATTGATCCAGAACGGTTTTTTTGTCTTTGAGAAATTAAAAATGATCTATCTTCTTCTATCTTCATAATATTCAGTGCATCAGCTTGTGCAATATCAAATAGATCATTTAATGTAGAAATAAATTGTTCATTTTTTTTTTTTGTTGTGTTTCAGTTTTTCTGTGCTGCAATTTTTGTAAATCTCTCCATTCATAGTAATATTTTTGTAATTTTGAAATACAGTGTTGTTCTGCTTTTATCGGTATACGTGCTTTTTGCCAGAAAACACTTACTTCTTTTATAACTAATTTAGAACTTTCATTTATGTTAAGCTTTACCTCACGCATATTATAAAAAAACACAGATAACACCTGTTGAATTGACGGCAATTTACTACCGACAATTTGAGATGATGGATGTCCAACTAAGTATATGTAGTTAGCATCACGTAATCTACTTTTTGTAACCATGATAACTTTAATAACACAATTTGAATTACACGCAATATATAATAATGTTGAAACCAAAGTCACAACAAAACTAAAACCTCTTTAAACAATATACCTAGTACGGGTCAGTTGGTTCGAGAAATAATCCATATTCAACTATCCAAGATAAGATAAACCAAAAAAAGATATTTATTGAATTTAGTTAGGTATTGCATTTTATCTCCAACAAACTGTTAAGATAAACCATAATGTACAATAGTGTATTTATACTTAATACTTTCCTATTCAATTGTATGCACGAAGTAAGTTATATTTCAATATTATAATACTTATTATATTGATTATTGATATAGATTATAGTTAACAAAATAAACGTTCTATATTGGATGTCACAATGGTACTCATTGTCCACAAAATTATAAAAATAAACAAAATTTAGTATAAAAACGCTATTTGTTTGTAAAATAATTATTCTATGAAAAACAGTAAAGGATGTAAAATTTATAAAAAAGTATTTTATACAAATATTGTAAGATACAATTTTGTAAAAAATTAATATTTCATTGGTCAGAATTTAAAATATAAAATAATTTGTGAAAATCAAAAATAAATAAGTTTGGGGCTCTTGTGGCACAGCTTAACTTTTTTTGATTGTCTTGAAACTTCTAATATTTCATTTTTATATCTAACTAAACCAATCTAGGGGGTTTCCCATGAGAAATTTAAATATTTTTTCAAAACTGCCATATAAGGACCACCCTAATGTGAGCATAATCATGTGTTAAATAATTTTGACACTTTCTTCCTTTCTCTTGACATTTTTTGAAATTTGAAATTTTCTTGATAGGAGAACTGCCGAAGTCTCATTTGTAAGTAGTATACTATTATTTCTGTAGTTACTTCAACACAATGTAGGGCACATTAATAATTGAAATTAAACGTTCCTTCAGTAATATCATGAATAACTTTTGAAAAAACATCAAAACATATGTAAATACTAATATTGAGTTTGAAATCCTACCTTCTACAGGTAATTCAGCTTTGGATGATGCATTATGATCACTGTCCAATGATTTACTGATATTCAACTCACAAACAGATGCTAAATACATAAATAAAGGAATACATATACTATAATATACCAACTTACATAGTTTATATTTATTTCAACTTATGAACTAAATTTAAAGCTATATTAAAATATAACTTTACATTTTATCTTTAAATAATTTAATTTTACTTGATGTAAATTTTTATTAAATACTACTGAATATTGAATATAATAACCACGGTTATAAAACTGTTATAAAATTAACTAATTTTTTTGTAAGTTACCTTGACGAAGACATGGTGGTTTTCTTGGTTGTTTATTTGGTTTAGATAGGCAACTTGGACCAAGAAATATTGAAGGCACCTTCTCTTAATCGGCATCTTGTATATTGAATCTAATAATATCAAGAAAAAAATATGTAATAAATCCTAATATATTTTATATTTATTAAGAGTTAAAGTTAATATTATTTCTCAATCAAAATAGTACCTAGGTACATACAATTATATTACAAAAATATAAACAATAAACAATTAATATATTTTATAATACCTAGTACCTAATAGAAAATGAAAACATATGTACCTTTATTCCGCCAGATTCCCAATACCATACTATGTCTTCCTCGGAAAAATGTTTGGAACAAACGTAGGTCTTGTCGTTTACAACAAAGTTTTTCCTTGGAATAGCTTTTTGCCATCTTTGTCGTAAACCAGTATCTTTTGGTACGGAAAACTGTGACACCTTTTGTGTGTTGCTTTTGTAGCCTGAAGTACATCCAACTACACAACACTTAGCCACCATCGCAATACAACTATATACCTACTACCAATTAAGTAGTGACAAAATAAAAAAAGAAGAATATTGTCGAAATTTGAAAATTATTTTGTTAATTTTTGTCATGCATTAAGAATGTACCACGGTTATCAACCGTGGAATGTACTCATGTTATCTCCAGGTTAGGCGTCGGTTGTGTTCTTATCGCCTTTTCACTGTCTACAATAATTGTGGAATGATTTGATTCGTAATTTTAGTCGTTTGAACGATATAACGAATTTGAATAAAAAATCTTCGATTTCCCAGTACATTGAAATGTAAACATAGGCCCACTGACTACTAGCGCTAATAGTTCACTACGGTCACCACATAGACCACCCGTCTGCATTAGCATCATAGTGGCGTGCGCCAACCTGTGTAGTTGACCGTGATATAATGACAGAATTTCTTGAAGAATAAATGATATTTCTGTGGATATCGAAGAACAAGTTATAGATAAAATTAAATTATCGAAATGGTTTTCAATACAACTTGACGAATCAACTGATGTATCTCAAAAAGCAATTTTGCTATGTTACGTGCGTTTTATTGATTTTCAAACATCAGAATTGTGTGAAGATTTATTGTGTTGTTGTGAATTACTTTCACATACTACAGGGGTGAAGTATTTAAACGATTAAATGAGTATATAAAAAAAATCCAACTAAACTGGGAAAATTGTGTCTGTGTGCACGGATGGTGCCGCAAGTATGAACGGAAAATATTCTGGTGTAGTTTCCAGAATTAAAAATTTAGCAAACTTTCATTTTGTTCCTATACATTGTATTATACATAGACAACATTTAGTTGTGAAAAAAATGTCACCAGATTTGAATGAAGTATTGACTGAGGCAGTAAAAATAATTAATTTTATTAAATGTAATGCCTTAAATTTTAGATAATTTTTAATTTTATGTGAGGAAATGGGATCTAAACATTCTCATTTATTGATGCACGCAGAGGTTCGGTGGTTATCCCGTGGTAGAGTCCTGAATAGATTTGTTGAATTAAGAAAAGAAATTGAATTATTTTTAATTGAAAAGAAAAGCAATTACATTTCAATTATTCAAAATACCGAATGGATCGCAAAATGTATTTATTTATCTGATATTTTTAACTTAATAAATACCCTTAATTTAAGTTTACAAGGTCCACTTACAATAATTTTTACCATGTTAAATAAAGCTTACTCATTAAAAAAAAAAATACAGTTGTGGATGACGCGTATTCAGGGAAGAAACTATGAGGTGTTTGAATCTTTTACATAATTTATAGAAACTAATGAGTTAAACATCGATAGTAATATCAAAATTACTACCAAAAATCATTTGCAATCATTGTATGATACGTTTGAAGATTCTTAACCAGTGAATCAAGATCCACGAGACGGATATTTGTGGATACAAAATCCTTTTTTAACAACCTCTCAACATAAATTGTGTTTAAAAGAACAAGAACTTTTGTTAGAGATATCATCAGATATTAGTCTACAATCTAAATTTAAAACAATGTCTGTAACCAAATTTTGGATTGAACTCAAGGAAGATTATTACGTGCTTTTCGAAAAAGTAATGAAAATTCTTCTTCCATTTTCTTCGACATATCTGTGTAAAGCTGGATTTTCCTGAATAACCCACATAAAAACCAAAACTAGAAATAGGCTTGATGCCACACATAATTTACGTGTGGCTTTGACAACTACAGTGGAACTAAGATTCGATAAAATTGTCAAAACAAAACAAGCATAACGTTCTCATTAAAAAATTAGTTTAAAATGTAATATAGTAATAAGTATAATAGTACATCAGATATTATCTGTACGCCACAGGTAAAGGTCGTTTTCAACTCGTAGTCTTATGATTTATGTGTTTTAAAATTCCATCACCTTTCCGATCACAATGTTTAAAAATTGTACAAAATGTCTTGAAAAACTAGCACATTGTGAAGATACAATAAAGTGTTCAATATGTGATAACGAAACTCATTTTTACTGTGCGGGTTATTCTGAACAGAAATTCAAAAAAGAACCGGATGGGCCTCACTCTGCTGTACACTTGGGAGTGAAGTGTGACTCTTCGTTAGATAGGTCATTATAATGGATTTGTTAAATTTGAATTCAATGATAGGTATCATTGTACACGAAAAACGATTCTGAACGGAGATGATATGTTTGTCTAAAATATAATACAATGTTATTTATAAATATTGTAATAAGTATATTTTATTTTGAAACGAAAAATGTAGAAAAATCGAAAATTTAAATTGTCTATAAATAAGTCAAAATATGTCAAAATACTTTTAAAACTTAACCATGTACAGAAAACGCCAATATAAAGATTTGGTGAATATTTAAAGTTGTTGCGATTTTTGGTTTTTGAGTTAGAGCGTTTTAAAAAAACCAATATCATTTGTCAGTCTAGAATATTATACATTATATTATATTTTACAAGTAATTTTATGTCAATATTCACTGTTCAAACGTTTATAAAAAAAAATTGTGCCTATGGATTTTAATAATTTTTGAATGACATTAAGAACTACTTCTGTGGAATTTTCTATTAAATTTTCAAGTATTTTGTAGGAGCCAAATTTT
This sequence comes from Sipha maydis, assembly GCA_034509805.1. Lineage (NCBI taxonomy): Eukaryota > Metazoa > Arthropoda > Insecta > Hemiptera > Aphididae > Sipha > Sipha maydis. The sequence goes on along the minus strand of JASXSY010000078.1, from coordinate 8,243 downwards.
TTTTATCACCTAGTATAAAAATAAAATGTAAAAAAATCGAATATTTTAAATGCCTATAAGTGGCTTAAAAATTAAGTGATTAATTAAGTGCGGGTGGATGAAATGGAGAGAAGCATCGGGCGTGTTATGCGATAAGAGAATTCCAATTAGGCTGAAAGGTAAATTTTATAAAAGTGTAGTGAGACCAACTATGCTGTATGGTTCAGAGTGTTGGGCGGTTAACAGGAGAATAGAACAAAGTATGAGTGTCGCGGAAATGAGAATGCTTAGATGGTTGAGTGGAGTGACAAGAGAAGATAGAATAAGGAATGAATACGTGAGAGGTAGTGTTGGTGTAGCTCCAATTGTGGACGAGATGAGAGAAAATAGGCTGAGATGGTTTGGGCATGTGATGAGGCGAGAGGAAACGAATGCAGTAAGAGTGGTTATGAAGATGGACGTTGAAGGAAAATAAGGAAGAGGAAGACCAAAAAAGATATGGTTGGAGACTTTGGAGAATGACATGAGGGCTCTAAGTCCTCTAATTTCCTCTAAGTCCGGTAGAAATTTTTTTAAAGATTTTTTTAGAGTAGCTTATAGATAACCTAGTGTTAAAATGTTGAACCTTAAGTATGAACAGAAAAAATGTTATGTATTTTTATCTACAAAATAACTTGCAAATGTTCGCAATTTTTACATATTTCGTATAAATTGGAACTTTGAGCACTTATAAAAAAAAATTGTGACTTACGATTTTAGATTTTTTTTATCAGTTAAGAACAACTTATAAGAAACCTTGTATTAAATTTTCAAGATTTTCTGGGCAGCCAAAAATTTTTTATCGTTATTTTAAAAAAAAAAATTAAAAAAATTTAACATTTCAATTGTCTATAAATAGCTCAATAAAAGTCAAAATACTTTGCAAATTTAACGATGTATAGAGAACGCTAATCTAAACATTTGATGAAAATTTCAAGTATTTACATCGATTAGTTTTTGAGTTATAGCAAAATAAATATTTTGATTTTGTCGAAAACTGGTTTTGCGTAAAAACTCCCGTTTTTCCCTTATTTTTTTAGGGTTTTTCCCGTCGCATTTAAAAAATATTGAAAATTTTTTACTTTTGACACCCCAAAGTATCAACTAGATTCACTTTCCTTTCAGAAAAGTTGCTATATAAGGAAATCGAAGCATTTTTACTGCAAAAAAAGGTGTCGTCAGACACAAAAATAAAAAACACACATCATTGTAAAACCAATAGATTCCATCACTCCGTTCAGAATCTTAAATTATCAAACAATACTAAATCAAGATTTACCTGCTCAAACTGCCCAACTTCTAAACAAAATTAATCAATTCCAATAGTAAATACGCCACAGTTTGATAAATCAATAGAAACAAATATTGAAGAACTTATAAATTCTGTGAGTTTTATTAGCTTTCAGTTCGATGTATTTAATAACAAAATTGATAGTATTATAAGTGAGTTGAAACAAATTAAACTTGAAAATGAAAAAATAAAGTCTGAAAATATATGTTTATCTAATGAAGTTTTAATTTTGAAATCGAAAATTGACGATATCGAACAAAAAAATCTTGGAATTGCAGTCGAGATAATAGGTATACCTATTTCAAAAATGAAAATTGTACTTCTATCGTTGATGAAATTAGTAAAAAAACAAATACAACCTTAAATGTACTAGAAGTTTACAGAATAAATCACGTTGGATTAAAACAAAGTAAAATAGTAGCGTTGCTCAAGACAAATGACATGAGGAAAAATTTAATTCGAAATGTTAAAACTGTAAAGTTAACAGCAGATATTTTAAATAATAACTGGCCTAAGGAAAAAGTATTTGTCAATGAACGCATTACAAATTTCAAAAGGAACCTTTTTTCACAAACCAGATCAGTCGCAAAGGAGAAAAATTATAAATTTGTCTGGTTATCAAATGCGGATATATTAATAAGAAAAAACGAAAACTCCAAAATCAAAAAAATCAAAACATCTCAAGACATCGTAGCGTCCCATTCCTGCTGCCATCTCATCATTGTGTCTTTCCGGGCATCTCTGAGTGCCTGTGCTCTATTTGCAGCGTTATGTGCCATGGTGCGCTCCTTCGCTAGCAGGGTAATGGGGGATATTGACGCTAGCAAAATTGCCCTAGTTACCCTGTAGCCATCAATCTTTGTGCTGCCTTCATGTGTTTAGCAGTATCTCCTTTGATCGTAGTAGTGCTGCCTGCTCTGGTGGACAACAACGGCTCCCATATTGGTGCGGAATACAACAGTTGACTATGCACCACACTAGTTAGCAGTTTCCTCTTTGATGTTGATGACCCTCCAACATTGGGTAGTATTCTGGACAGGGCCTGTGCGGTCTTCATGGCTTTCGCTCCAACTAGTACCTCGTATTCCTTAAATCTTCGCCCGGAGTCTATCTCAACGCCCAAATACCGGATGGATTTTTGGCTATTGATTTGTTGACCTCCAACCGTGAACATGGGTCTTCGATACCCCTTTTTTCTCGTTAGCATAACGGCTTCTGTCTTGTGCGCAGCTAGTTTCAACCAATGCGCTCTCATCCAGTCATATATTATACCAAGCGATTTATTGACAATTTCCTACAGGTGTTCCACTCTCCATGCTCGCGCTACTACGGCCACGTCGTTCTCAAAGCCTATCAGATCCACTCCTTCCGGCATTTCCACAGGAGAGGGCCGAGGACTGATCCCTGTGGTACGCCACTAGAGAGTACTACAGCGTCCTGATCTTCGCCATAGAGTAATTTTCTTTCACGGAAATAGTCTCTGACAACGCAAGATTTTTATTTTATTTTTTTTAAATTCTCAAAATATTATTTATGTTTCTTTTAAATTGTATATGATCTTTACTTGTTTTTAAATTTTCTCTTATGTATTAGAAATTGATAAGAATGGCTCCCTCGGCACAAGCTCAGCTTTTAGAGAGTGCTGCAATATTTTAATACACAAATATTAGTTAAAATGTACGTATATTATTGTTGCAAATAAATTATTTTATTATATTATACATTATTGTAATAAAAATGAACATATTTTGATTAATTTTGTGTTTTCTTGTTGATGAACGAAAAAAAAAAGGTCTTTGTACAATTGAGGTGGTCGGCGACCTATACAATATTATCGAAGTGGTCCGGGTAAGTAAAAAGGTTGAGAACCACTGATCTAATGCATTGGATACGAAGTGTAATCAACAAAATACCTAATGTCCAAATCTAATCTAATAACTAATAAGTAATAATCAATCTAATCAATAAGCTTCGATGAACATTTCACAGAAACTTTTAAAAATAAAACTATGGCATAAGCCAAGAGGGGGTCCGGACCCGGGGTCCACCCCCCTGGGTTCGCCACTGCTAAAACGAAGCTTGATTTAACTCTGTATTTTTTAATAATGTCATTACCGACAAAGGAATAAAAACATGTTCATATTTCTGATACAAATTAATTTTCAGTTCATTTAATTCTTGAGAAACTTCTATAGCAGAAATTTTAGTTCCTTCTATTTTTAAGACTGTTTGGTGAAATATGTATGATTGAGAATGAACAAAATGTAACCATGCTTCAGAAGATGGATTGTTAAAATAATCTTTTAACAAAACTGGACATTTTGCTTGATTTAGAAAATAAGACTTTAAACCTGGATACATTTGAAGAATTCTCTCAATAGCTAGCATTAACGCTAGCCACCTTGTTTTGCTGTAGCCTAATAACTGTTTATATTCAATATTTACAAACTCACAAAAGTCCTTCAGGTTATCCACACGAACAGTATAAATATAAAAATAAGAATATATTTTTACAACTATGCTTTCAATATCGATAGGTAAGCAACGGACTGCAGTCTTGATAGTATTATGGACAATATGTGCTGCACAACCAATTCCAATCAATTCATATCCCAACTGGGGTGTATTGATAGATCGCCTCCTCGTGGTACACCCTGGGCAACGTTACATAACGACTAAAGATCTATCAAATTGGCCGCCGAACTGTCCTTATGGATCTCCTGGCCCTCAATACTAACAACAACAGCAACAATACATCTTCTCCTCCAGAAACCTGCTCTTTTCAGAGCCAATTATATTTTTTAAACCAATCATTCCCGATGAAATAATAAAACTTATTAAAAATTATACTTGACACGGGATCTAGGCCCTTAGTTTAGAATCCTACAGTTAAATGTAGAAGGTATTAGTCGGGATAAGAGCAAGTACCTTGCCAATTTTGCACGGGAAAATAACATTTCGGTCCTACTGCTACAGGAAACACACACTACCGACGCGGATCAACAACGGCAAAGAGGATCTATTTCTGGATACTCTTTAGCGGCCGCTACATACAGTAGAAGCTATGGTACCTCCACATATATACGTAATGACATCAGGGGCGGATTGGGAAAACATTTTGGTGCGGGAAAAGTGTAAATAAACCAGCGCACAGTCGTTGTCAATGATATTAAGTTACGGCCAAGTTCAAGAAATTTTTTGGTTTCAACCACCAAAATTTGTTTATTTTCATAAAATAACCAATTTACTATAATAGGTATATAATAGGTATCGTATTATACATAAAAAATTGTGGCAAAATGTTTTTATATTTGACTCTCTTTCCTTTGAATTAAGTTCAGCCCCAATTATCACCCTTAGATATTTCTAGAAGTTCAGAATTCCATCTTAAATTGTTCTTATTTTATATTTTAAAATCTGAATCAGTTGTTTTTTAATTTATACTATTTAGAACAATTTTTTTTCACAAAAAATATAATTCAAGTAAGTATTAAAGTATATATTCAAGCAAGTAGTTAATACAGTTTTATTTCAGTTTATTTTTTCTTAAAAGTTATGATTGATGAACATCTCATACTTGGTTAGTCTATTACAAAATTACTTAATAAGATAGCTCTCTTAATAACAAATTGCTTTTAGTTTTCAAGCGATCTATAACTTCATCGTTGTTTATGTTGAAGAGTGTATCTTTTTCTATGGACATAATCATAAAAGCTTCAAGTTTGCTTTCATTTAAAGTACTTCGAAGTCTATTCTTTAAATACTTTAATATAGAAAGCGATCTTTCACAAGCAACCTAAAAAGACATGCAAATAATTGTTACTAAATATTAATAACTAAGCATCGACTAATAACATTTATTATTATTGTTAATATTATATTTTATGGTTCAAATTAATTAAAAAACGAATGTTTTACAAAAATTACCTGTGTGCATGGCAATGTCAGAAGATATTTATAAGCAACAGTTAACTGACTATAAGCATTGCTGTATAAATTATATTTTTGAAGTACAAGGTAACAACAAATAGAACAATTCATACATTATTTGCAATGTGATTTATATGTATTTTTGTTTTCAATACCTTCTTTATCTTGAATTTCATCATAGGTATCAACTTCATACGATTCGGTTACAGATTTTTTTAGCTCATTCCAATTACTAGAAAAACTAAGTAATTCATTTTGTAAGCTATCTTTTGTAATTGTTTCATCAAACTGTTTGATTTTGTTAGTTAGCTCTATTAAAGCATTGGATGGTAAATCCTTTTTCTTTATATCATCAAAATTAGCAGGTGACAAACATGCAAAATCAGTATATAAAATTTGATTTTTTGAAAACTGTTTTTCCATGCTTCCAATAGTATTGTCCAAGATCAAATTATGGACTTCCACAGTATACCTTATTTCAGGATCTGTAATTGGTTCATCATTATTTTTTTCACTAGACAATATTTTTCGTTTTCTTGATCTAATTACAGGTAACTCAGTTTCAATTACTATGTCTATGTCTATGTCTTCGGTTTCTACTAATTCTAATTTTTCTGACATGGTATCAATGAATGTTTTTGCCATCAGTTTAACTCCATCCATATCTCTTTGAATATACTTGAGATTTTTAATAGCTGCACAAACCATCTCTTGACATTTTAATAAATCCATACCCTTTGTTTGTAGATATTTAGACAATGGGCCAACAATATTAAAAATTCTTATGTAAATAAATGCTGTTAATATTGTTGAGTATTCTAAAATTGAATTTTTTAAAGTCTTGGCCTTTAATCTAGCTTCCGGTGTGAATCCATTTGAAATCTGTATGCAATTCAAGGCCAATATCACATCAATGTACATACCATCAGATCCAAATAAATGTTTTAACGCCAGTTCTTTTGACCACCACCGTGTGTTACCTATAGATTGTAAACGTTTTTTATTATTTTCACCTATAGTATTCACCCAATTCTTTTTTATGACTCTTTGAAAAAATTAGCAAGATCATTAAGAGTGACAAATAATGTTGCTGCTTTCAGAGGTGATTTGGTAGAATCAATGATCACTAAATTCAAAATATGTGCATAGCACTAAACGTGAACTTGATTTGGTGTTGACTTCTCAAGCCAAGCAGAAAATCCATTAAATTGTCCTTGCATGTTTGCTGCCCCATCAGTTGCATTTCCAACACATTTTGTAATATCAGGACCATTTTCAGCTAAAACACCTTGAAGCATATCGCTAAAACTTTTGCCAGTAGATTGTTGTACAGTTAGTTTATAATTTTTCTTGAATAGCTTTGAAGTTCACATATCTTACAATTATAGAGCATTGATCTTGTACAGAAATATCTTGTGTGGTGTCCAACTGGACAGAGAACATAACAGCATCTCTAATTTCATTCGATATTGATTTTTTCATAAAATATGATATAGAATCTATAACCATGTTCACAGTACTTTTAGAAATAAATGTCAAGGATGCACCTCTACCTTTGCCTTTTTCTCTTTTATGATTTTCACTGGCATTTTTAGATATCGAATCAATATGCTCACAAAGAACCACATCATACTTTTTCAAAAGTAATAAAATGTCTTGGAAATTACCATGATCGAGAGTAGAATCATTTAAGCTGTCTGCTCCTTCATTTCTATGACCTCTATAACTTAAGCCTCTTTTGCCAATTAATTTTACAACATATATAACCCTTTGTAGAATGTTTCGGTTTTTGGTTACTTCTATTTTTTTTTTGTGTAAATGTTCACTAAACAGCCGATAATCAATAGTCTTTTTACTTGAGAAGTTTAAGAAAGCCTCTGAAAATAAATTGTGAGATTTAATAATTTCATGCTCTTGTATTCTTTGATAAATATGGCTCCAAGTATTGAAACCATCAGTAAAAATATTTTGTTCAGAAGAAAAAGCTAAACACACACTACAAAATAGTTTTTTAGAACATTCATCGTATGTTAACCAACGACGCTGACTGTTATATTTGCCTAAAAATGCTTTTGACGATTTGAATGGATTGGTTAGATGTGGCTGATGAGGATGAAAATCAAAAAACTCTCCTAATTTTTGGCTTTTTAAAATAGTTGAAGTCAGTAGAAGTATTAGCTGAAGCTGAACCAAAATCAAGTTCTACAACGGTATTATTAATTTTATTTATAGCCAGTAAATTAAGCATTAAAAAAAATTAAACCTTAAGCATTGGTTTATCTTGGTTTGAATTTAGTGTAATCAAACGATCACATGTCATACATGTATCTTTATTAGGTACTTTTATAGCTAAATTTAAGTCATGAAAATTGAGTCTCATAAAATTTCCTGTTAACCTTGACATCTGGATATTTTATTTTAAATTCCTCATACAAAGCTGCAAGTGTCCAGTGTGTTGGCATATATTTTCTTGAAGAATCGCTTCTAGTATAATGACTTTCATAATTTGGGATTGATAATAAATGAGATCTGACAATTTCTTTAGTTTCAGCAGTAATAGTATTCTTAGGACTACCTTTTCCTCTTTTATCAAGTTCAATAGGTCTCATAGAATTATTTGTATACTTTTTTTTTAGCACCTGTTCTATTGCTTTATTAGTTTCTGCAAATGTTTTTTGGAAACATTTCTTACAAACACTTACAACTCGCAGTTCATTTACCATTAAAAAGTAAAAGGCAGTGACATTTCTCTGTTTGTAACTTTCTGGTTTTCGTTTCCTTGAGGTTTGTTTTGGTAAAACTTCTATTAGACTAGATAAAAAATCTAAACGTCTATCTCGATTTTGAATATTCCAGTAGTTCTTAAATATTTCTTCTTGCAAAGTTTCCGAAATTTTTTCTTTACATTTCATACGGCACATATCCAATATTACATACTTTTTTTGTTGTACAGTTTTACCACTTTTTGTTGTGTATGATAACCCAGCATTTTTTTTTTTTCTCT
>JASXSY010000077.1:0-89711 GCA_034509805.1 Sipha maydis | reverse complement strand
CTTCGCCATAGCTGCAGCGCGCACTAAAACTTGTAAGTGGGAACAACAATAAACGACGAGCGGTCTACTAACACCCAGCAGAAAGGGTTGACCTCGCACCGCGAGTCAACTGTGCGAACCATAAAAGGAACTATTTGTACTCGGAGGCTGGTTTCTTGTACATGCGATGACTACATATTCGATAATATATTACGACGTGTGTGTGTGTGTGTGTGTGTGTGTTTGTGCGTTCGAGTGGCGCCGACAATCGATAGAAAACAGACTAATACACAGTTACAATAATGCAACGATTCCCAAATTTCGATCCGCAAAACCTTTAGGGCTCTACAATTTATTCTCAAGTGCTCCGTTCGTTTCACCAAAAAACATTTAATAATATAACGATTGTAGATCATTATTTAAGACAGCGTGCATATATATTTTTAAAGGACTGTCACAACTCAAATGTAGTTCACCAACAGGCATACAATCAATATTAAAATTTCGACAAGGAAATACAATTTTTTTAGTTTTAGATAATACGTATTCCCGTTTCGTTCATTAACCGACCAGGTGTGTTATTTATTAATATAATATTGAACAGACATTATCTCGTTTTGAGTGTTCTTCCTCGAGGATTTCCATAGAACACTGGCAAATAAAACTTAATATTAAATATATCTCTGGGTTGCATGAAAAGATACTGCTTAAAAAAAAAGCTTCCAGGCTGAAGAAGTTTAGGAATTGCTGCAGGGATGTATTGTACTCGTGTCGTCTCCGCTCGTAACGCGTTGCATTATAATCGTATGGTTTATGGCGTTTTCCGCGATTAAGACAAACGGTTGAAAGTCCACTGGATCTCGCATCTGTCGGTAGAAACGTACATTGCGAAAGGAATCGGTAGACGAGGAGCAGCTTGATGATAGCAGTGTTAACAAATTTCGATTAAGTGCATCATACAACAGTATCATTTTAAATATGGATTTGTATATGTTTTTTAACGGAACCTCGAACGTTCGATTATTTCAAAATCGATAATCATTCCACACTATATACGGAACACGCACGAACATCGTATGCTGAACGGTATACGCTACACGTCTTGTTCACGTAAATTTCAGTCACTATATATATTTTGAGCTAATATCAGGTTTCATTAAGAACAATGCAGAAAAAAATTGCTTATCACAATAAAGACAATATTTGAACACTCGATTTCACTTTGTATTGAAATTTTTATTTCAATCGTACAAAACGTGTATAAATACAATAAGTGTCTAATTCTCTATACGAACAAAATCATTGAATTCTGTTTGACTATATTCATCAAGGCTATTTGAGTTATCAAAACAATTTTACAACAATCAACACCGTTAAATTCACGATATAAAAAGTTTTTTATATTGGTAAAAAACATATTATTACAGGTTTGAATACACGTACTCGGCTATTTATTAACTTATAATTTTATGTTCGGTTAGTTTATTAGGTTGACCTAGTAAAATAAAATGAAGATTTAAATTGTATTAAATCATAGTGAACATGTTATAAGCATGCATGTTAGGCATTTTTATTTTTCCTACTACATCGATGTACACTATACTGATGATACAAACGATAATTATCAGTATAATGTTTCGTGTAAAATATTTAAATACTATGTGTTTTTATATTGATTTGATCGCGATATTTATGCTTTTTATATTATATATTTAAACAGGATTAGTATTACAGTATTGCAATTATTGATAAACGTGGTGTAAAATATAATCGGTGACATACACTCACTGACACGGGTATTTTTTCAAAATGGTTTAGTTCCTCGAGGCCTTATAAACGTTAGCAGCGGGTAAAGGAATAAATAATGTTTATATTATGTACCAAAAATTTAATTTTTTTCATCGAGATACTGGCTTTACTCTGGCTAATTGATTATAGTCTATAGTTTCTGTTGAATATATTTCTACTATGAATATACAGGTTGTAATAACACTAATAATCTATCTCGTTATAAAAACGCTTATAGTCCATTCGTTTGGTACGAGCAATAATAATTATGTACAGTAAAAACATGCAAATATATATAAATATATATATATTTTGTGTGTGTGTGTGTGTGTGTGTATGTGTGTGTGTGATTTAAACGTGTGTTAAATTATATAGGACACGGTCTCGTTCGGTTTTGGTGTTATCGATAAAATCGCACGTGCATACTCAACAAGTCAAAACATTGGTTTTACAAATCGGTCATTATAATAGTATTGTACTCGGGCAGACCGGCAGACCAGATTAGTATATTATTATTATTATTATGCAGTATGAAGAAGGTTTAATACGACCAAACGGACAAGAAGCGGATTGGATGTTGTCATACAGGTCCGCGTTTGAGATAAAAACATCGTTGTCGCGTTCCTGTCCCCAACACATCGTGGTAATTAACAACTTTATAACCGCACAATCACGTGCTAGACAATCGAATAATCAACAATTTCGAGTCTACCGGTAAACTACAGAAAATTGACAACAGATCTCCTCTACAGCTGGCAAACACGATCGATTTTTTTTTTTGATTCGAGAACATACGCACACGCATATATAAGAATGTGACTATTTACATGGTAACCAATTACGATCGCACGACTATAACACCGTATTTGTAGATATATAATATTATAAGCCTACCGGCGACGTATCCGCCTATAATATTTGTACACCGTGCACGAAAATTCGTCGATGGGAACTATCATCTGGCTATTGTTTTTTTCCTGTTAATTTTTAATTATTATTTTTTTCCTTTTCCGTCCTAATAAAAATGTCGATCGACTATCGTAAAAGTATACCCGACCTCACCTACTAAATGTAACATATATATTTAGATACTATCCTTGTGGATAACAGGTATTACAGTGAGTCTATATAAAACAAATACACACACACACACACACACACAAGTATAAACAAATACAATGCGATGAATCCTACAATATTACATGTGTGGCCGGAAGAGGGCTAGCGTATAGTGAACGATAGATGTAATTACCGTGCAATTATGAATGCATTACTAATTTGAATATTAGCTATGTAACGCATTGCAACGGTTATACGAATGCTCGAGGACGTGTACACGTAATATATGTAGTGGTGCCAAAGGGCCAATACCGCAAGTCCAGTAAATTCATGCACATATTAATAGTTTAATATAACATAACAGTTACGTAAAACCTAGTGATTGCGGTTAGAGTTTCCTACAATGTATGTGGAGAAATATAAATATTTTTAAGTGTTATTCGTTTACGAATACGTTTTTTCGTGATCCCTTCGCAACGTCCCGTAGAAATCATTCTCGCGCGAGTCGGTTTTATATACCTGGCAAAGATCTCAATGATAATTTTAAGATATTTTTTTAATTTTTACTTTCCAATTTCTACTGTTTTTATAAATCTATCAAAAGAACCCAGTTATTAGCTAAATTCTTAGGGAAAATAAACAAACAGAAGACAAAATATTTGTTTAGGTCACGTGATGTTCACTAATTGAATACTTGCGAGGCAGTGGGTGAAAAATGAAAATAATAAATACTACGCCAATACGTGTTCCGAATAAACGTAGCTGGTGTAGATTCCCACCAAATATCATTATTTATATTATTAATATCATATTGTTGTACAAGCAATAAGAAAAAAGTATAAATAAAAGTACAGGTAAACCATGGAAAAATTACGAATTTATAGTAAAAAGAATTAAATAACTAATGTACAGTGTGTTTCACTCAAATGGTAACACGAAATATTTCCGTCCAGTGACCTTGGATTGAAATGGGATTTTTTCAAGAAACTAGGGAATTCTAAAATACACATTTTGTGATCATTTAAAATTTTTAATCCATACTTTTACGCATGCTAAATCAAAATTATTTATTATTTTAAACTGCAGCACCTATTTTCAATACCTGATTCTATTACTCCGATTTTTTTTAAACAACTTTGTTAAATAAACTTTTTTTCCAATTTAAAAAATTAATCGAATTACAGTAATCTGAAGTTAAAACCAAAAAGATTTTTATTATATTTTTCAATTTTCTGTATTTTATCAATATGTTCTTTGGACAGATGAGAGTAAATTTAGCTATAATGGCGTAATAAATAACAAATTAACCGTTTTTGAGCACGCAATTATCCGCATTGGGCACTTGAAACTAATTTCCAAACAGTGTGGAGAATAAATATGTGGTGTGGGATATTAAGGAAGTCCATAATAGGGCCCTACTTTTATGGTGGAAACTTAAATGGAAAAAGATATTTGAATTTTATCTCTAACCATTTACCACTAATATTGGAAAATGTTCAATTACATATTAGGAAAAACTAGTTTTTTAAACAAGATGGTAATTCGGCACATAATGTAATTGTCATTAGAAAATACATTCACCATAGGTTTGGAAATCGTTGTATGAGAACATATAGACCGAAAAGTTGGCCAGTGCTGGATTTGACACAACATTGTTTTTTTTTTGGGGGTTATTTAAAAATTGTAGTTTACTCTGAACCCGTCGCTTCAAACCAAAAATAATATGAAAATGATAAAATACAGAAAATTGAAAAATGTAGTAAAAATCATTCTTGCTTAAATTTAAGATTGCTGTAATTTAATCAATTTTTGAGATACAGAAAAAGTTTATGTTTCAAAGTTGTTTCAAAAAAATTGGTGTATTGGAATATGGAATTAAAAATAGGTGTTGCCATTTAAAAAAATTCAATTTTGATTGCACATGTGCACAATAAAAAGATTAAAAAAATGAAAATGATCACAAAATATGTATTTAAAAATTCCCTGGTTCCCCGAAAAAACCTAATTTCAATCAAAAGCCAACGGAAATATTTCGTGCTATCATTTGAGTGAAACACACTGTATAGTCTTTATATTACATATTTTAAATTTTATTATATTTTTCACCAAAAATAGATAAATTGCATTTTTTATTGTGAAAAAAAAAAGTAAAAATACTTCAAAAACAACTGTCCATTGTGGCGTTTACAAAAGTGCTGTTGAAGTAAAATTTTTTCTGTTATAAATAGTATAATCCAAAGTTTTCACAATCTCATTTATATCTTTCACATAAGATTTAAAAATACGTGCATCAACACTCAAAGGAAATACGAAAACAACATTTCTTAGTTCTATAAAATATACCAAATGGTAATTAACAAATATAAAACAATTTTTAAAGATCTAATGGGCTATTTTCATTGTCTATTATTGTATTCATTTCGGGTAAAACTAAATGTACGAAAAATATTTAAAAGATTGGGTGCCGAAAATAATACACAGAAAATTTAAATAAAGCCATTATTTCATGGTCACATGTCACTTCATTAAATATCTTAATTATATGTTAACACACTTTAACGATTAATATCAATTAAAAGCCTCTAGTATTTCGAGATCTCGTAGGCCAGTACCAATATACTCTGCACTATGTAGTAGGTATAGAGTTAATTTTACGCGAGACATATAACCGTATATGTGTGAATATACTGCCAAAAATATTTAATTATATACCTAAATAGTATGATACTTTGAAAACACAAGATTGTTGAGAATCCCGGTAAATATTAAATATATTAACTGCAAAAACATTTTATAACAATAATATAATACTAAATATTTATTTAAGTACTTAATAACTATGATCACCGACTTCGTATCAAACAAAATAATAAACTATTGTTTTTCTTCACTTCATTGATATGCAAAACGTAAATGTCTCTTTTTGTTTTTGTATATTAATGTTCATAAAATATGAATTATTCAAGTTAACCGAATTCTATTAAATATGTTTAAACCTTAGCTTGCTCTTATATTGTTCTTTGATGTCAACAAATAAATATACATATATAATATTTATTTAACATGTATAACGCAATAACTCGTAAATAAAAATATTAAAATGAAAATACTTATTTTAATATTTATCTAATTCTAAAATTATTATTAAACTACAGACAATTTTTTTTATATAATTACGATGTTGCCTCTATTCCATCAAGTTTATTAAGGAGAATTATTTATTAATTTATTACACAAATTAATATTAAATTGAAACATGTCCAATGATAAATAAGTATTTTCAACAACTAAAAACATATTAAAATAGTAAAAGTAATTTTAGTATTATATTATACCTAACAATTATTACTGATTACTAATAAAAATACAATTTGTCTTGACATTTTTTTATCAGATTCATTGTTTAGAATAAAATGTATAGCAATAATACAGTACTAAATAATACATTAACATTTAATTAAATTTGAATACTATTTTATTTGTTGGTACTATAATTTATTTATTTTCAAACTACATTTCCCAACGCTAATAATTACTTCGAGTTAGAAATTAAAGTTTTTTAATCAAGCGATACATTATTTTCTTTAATACTACTACCTAAATGAATTAATATTTTACACTCACCCACAAGTACAAATTTCGCAAATGCATTGTTCCTTGTTGGTTTGGGTTGACTCCTTCTGCTGCTTCTTTGTCTTCATATCAACATTATTTTCTCGGACTTTTTTTGACGAAGACACACGACTGTCATAATTTTCAGATATTCCTTTAACAACTGATTTTTCGATCACCGCTTCAGAGATGATTCTATTTTCCGTTACCTCTGCATGGTTTGAGACAGACACGAAGTCAGTAATGTCCTGTACAACACTCGAATTTTTAACGTCTGTAATTCGGGTCGGACTTTCAGGATAATACTCGGACGTGTTCGATGTCACTTGAAAACCTTGCATGACGGATTGTTCCAAAAACTGACGAGATTCTATGTACGACTCTTCAGACACATTGTAAAATACTTCATGCGTGGTTTTTGAATCATTCACCGAAGTAGTGAACTCATTTTCAACATCAGTAGTGGTTTTATTTATGATATCCGTTTTCGGTTTACGTGGTTTTTTCTCTGGTTCTTTGAAGTTTTTGATTAATTTCCCACCGACCATTGTTACACTATTATCTTTACTAATCTCGATGGATTCAATCATTCTACGATTTGACGATTGGAAAGTATCATCAACAGTATAAGTTACATTCAAAATGTCCGAGGTGGTATCATCATTTATATTTGAAGTAGAGCTCACTGTGTCGGATTTCGATGTATTTTTTGTGATCTTTTGTGATGGCTCTTTAAAAGTTTTAATTAATTTTCCACCAACCATGCGTACGGAAAGACCTTCTTCATCAACATTATCAACATTTTTAGAACTTTTTTGCTTATATTTTTTTTCGTTAGGCTGTTTTTTGTTTTTTGGCTCGTCTTTTTTACCGTCTGGCTGTTTTTTGCTTTTTGATTCATCTGGACGATCTGTAATTCTGTGAATGGTGTTATGAGTTTCAGAAGTTTTTGAATTTGACTGATCCGTTTCTCCGAAAGAATTTGAAAATGAAATTTGTTCGTTTGTAGTAAACGATGTTGAGGTTGTAATATCACTTGAAGAAACATCATTAGTCGTAATATTACTCGACTTTGACACATCGATAATATTTTTCTTTTGAGGAGTTGGCTCTTTGAATGTTTTGATTAATTTTCCACCAACCATACGTACAGACAAGCCTTCTTCATCAACATTATCAACATTTTTAGAAGTTTTCATCTCACTTTTTTTGTCATTTTTTTCCCCGTCTGGCTGTTTATTATTTTTTGGTTCATCTTTTTTCCCGTCTGGTTTTTTTTTTGTTTTTGATTCATCTAAACGGTCTTTTACTCTGTGAATAGTGTTATTTGTTTTTAAGTTCGACTGATCTGTTTCTCCGAAAGAACTTGAAAATGAAATTTGTTCATTTGTAGTAAACGATGTTGAGGTTGTAATATCACTTGAAGAAATATCACTAGTTGTAACATTACTCGACTTTGACACATCGATAACATTTTTCTTTTGAGGAGTTGGCTCTTTGAATGTTTTGATTAATTTTCCACCAACCATACGTACAGACAAGCCTTCTTCATCAACATTATCAACATTTTTAGAACTTTTTTGCTTATATTTTTTTTCATCAGGCTGTTTTTTGTTTTTTGTCTCGTCTTCTTTCCCGTCTGGCTGTTTTTTCCTTTTTGATTCATCTTGACGGTCTGTAATTCTGTGAACGGTGTTATTAGTTTTAGAGGTTTTTGAATTTGACTGATCCGTTTCTCCGAAAGAACTTGAAAATGAAATTTGTTCGTTTGTAGTAAACGATGTTGAGGTTGTAATATCATTTGAAGAAACATCATTAGTCGTAACATTACTCGAATTTGAAACGTCGACAATATTTTTCTTTATAGTAGTTGGCTCTTTGAATGTTTTAAGTAATTTTCCACCCACCATACGTACAGATAATCCTTCTTCATCAACATTATCAACTTTTTTAGAAGTTTTTGTCTCATATTTTTTGTCATCAGGCTGTTTTTTGGTTTTTGATTCACGAGGGTGGTCTGTAACTCTGTGAACCGTGTTGTTGGTTTTTGAGGTTTTTGAATTCGACTGATCTGTTTCTCCAAAAGAACTTGAAAATGAAATTTGTTCGTTTGTAGTAAACGATGTCGAGGTTGTAATATCACTTGAAGAAATATCACTAGTTGTAACATTACTCGACTTTGACACATCGATAATATTTTTCTTTTGAGGAGTTGGCTCTTTGAATGTTTTGATTAATTTTCCACCAACCATACGTACAGACAAGCCTTCTTCATCAATATTATCAACTTTTTCAGAAGTTTTTGTCTCATATTTTTTGTTATCTGAGTGTTTTTTATTTTTTAGCTCATCTTTTTTATCGTGTGGTTGTTTTTTATTTTTTGATTCATCTGTTCGATTAGTAGTTGACGAAATAGAGCTAGAAGTATTTGAAGTTTTTGTATTGAATTTGTCAGTTTCTCCATACGAACTCGAAAGCGATATTTGTTCGTTTGTAGTATACGATGTTGATGTCCTAATATCACTCGATGAAAGGTCGTTTGAAGTAGTATCACTTGCGTTCGTAACGCCAACGATATTATTTTTAATTGGAATTGGTTCTTTGAATGATTTTATTAATTTTCCACCCACCATACGGACGGAAAGGCCCTCTTCGTCAACATCATCAATATGTTTTTGGCTATGCGATTTATTTTTAATGTTGCCAGGCTGCATTTTGTTTTTCATTCCATCTGGATGATCTATAAATTTGTGATCTGTATTAATTGTTTTAGACATATTTGAATTAGATTTGTCTGTTTCTTCGACTGAACTTGAAAACGAAATCTGTTCATTTGTAATAAATGACGATGTAGTTGTCTTGTCACTTGACGAGATATCACTTATTATATTATTTAAATGTGAAACGTCCATTTTATTTTTCTCTGTTGGTATTGGTTCTTTGAATGATTTTATTAACTTTCCACCCACCATACGTACAGAAAGACCTTCCTCGTCAACATTATCAACAGTTTTTGAACTATGCTGCTTATTTTTTTTATCGTCCTGCTGTTTTTTATTTTTCGTTTCATCTGTTGGATTTGTAGTTTTATGGACAGTATTGAATGTTTTCGAATTCAAATCTTCTGTTCCTCCGAAAGAACTAGTAAATGAAGTATGTTCATTGGTAGTAAACGATGATGAAGTGTTCGCATAATTTGATGAAATATCACTGGACGTTATATTACTTGATCTAGAATTATCGATATAATTTTTATTTGTTGGAGTGGGTTCCTTAAATGATTTTATTAATTTTCCTCCGACCATACGCACAGATAATCCTTTTTCGTCAACATTATCAACTGTTTTAGATATCTTTGGCTCAAACTTTTTTCCTTCAGGTTGATTTTTGTTTTTTGATTCATCTGATCGATTTGTAATCCTGTAAACTGTATTGGAATTATTTGAAGATTTCAAATTCGATTCGTCTCTATCTTCAAACGAACTTGAAAACAATGTTTGTTTATTCGTTGTAAATGAAGTTTGATTATCACTTGACGAAATATCACTTATTATATTACTTAGTTGTGAAATTTCAATTTGATTTTTTTTTGTTGGAGATGGCTCTTTGAAAGATTTTATTAATTTTCCTCCTACCATACGGACAGATAATCCTTCTTCATCAATACTATCAACAGTTGTTTGGTTTTTGAACTTATTAATTTGTTCTTCAGTTTGATCTCTAAGACGATAAATAGAATTAGAAGTATTGGATGTTTCTGAGTTAGACTTGTCCGTTTCTCCAAGTGAACTTGAAATCGAAATTTGTTCATTTGTAGTCAATGATGTTGAAGTTGTAATATCACTTGATGAAATATCAGCAGAAGTTATATCACTTGACTTCGAAATGTTGGTTTGATTTTTCTTTGTTAAAGTTGGTTCTTTGAATGACTTTATTAGTTTTCCACCTACCATACGAACAGAGAGCCCTTCTTCGTCAACATTATCGAAAGTCGTTTGGATATTAGTCTTATTTTTTTTATCCAATTGTTTAGGATTTTTCGATTGACCTGACATTGTATATATACTATTGGAACTATTTGATGTTTTCGAATTTAGGTGATCCATTTCTCCAATTGAACTCGAGAAGGAAATTTGTTCATTTGTAGTAAATGATGTTGAATTTATAATATCACTTGACGAAATATCACTAGAAGTTATATCACTTGACTTCAAAACATCAATTTGACTTCTTTTTGTTGGTTTTGGTTCTTTAAATGATTTTATCAATTTTCCACCGACCATGCGTACAGAAAGGCCTCCCTCATCAACATCATTTGTAGTAATTTGATTTTTAAATGAATCATTTTTTGTGTCTCGATTTTCTATAAGTTTATCAGATTGATCTATAATTCGATAATCCGACTTAGAAGTGTTCGATGCTTTCGAATTCGATTTGTTTGTTTCTTCTAATGAACTTGAGAATGAATTTTGTTCATTTGACACAAACGATGTTGAATTAGAAAAATCTGAAGACGAATTTTCATTTGTTAAAACATTACTTGAAGAAGAAATATCATGATCATTTGTTTTGGATGTGATTGACTCTTTAAACGATTTTAGTAATTTTCCATCGACCATTCGTACTGACGATTTTTCATTTTCAAAATTTTCCGTATTTGTCGTATTATACACAGTGTTTTGTTGTTGCTTTTTATTTTCAATATTTTTTGATTCGTCAAAATTTAATGTCGAATTTTCATTACCTGACAATGTTATTTTATCGACTTCTTGGTTTGATCGTGAAAATATCGGAATATATTTTTGTGTGATGAACATTTCAGAATCAAAATCGTTTGAATGACTAGTTGACGCGTTCTGATCAATTATATTTGACTCAAATGAACTTTTTACATTATTTTCATTATATTGGTATTGATTATTAATTAAATCTACATTTTGTCTAGTATTTGAAACATTATCGAACGATTGTTTTGTGTTCGGCGGCGTATTAAATTGTTTTATTAATTTACCTCCGATCATTTTAACCGTCAAGCCTGAATTTGTTTCCTGACCATTAGCATTTTCTTTTAAATTGATATGTCCATGTTCCTGTGCATTTGATAATTTCGTTTCAAAGTCATTTGTTTTCGTTACAGTACTTGACGATTGACTAAGCTCAGTCGATGTGTTATCAATTTGACGTTGATCACTACTAATGTTTTGTAATTCGTTTTCCCCGAAGTTTTCTTTTCCACTGAGACTGTGCAATTGAGATGAATGATTAGAGTTGTCATGCATTGTATCGTTTACCGATTTGACCAATTTTCCATTTATCGACTTTGTTTTGTTTTCAGATTCAGTCATGTCCTTCTTCTCCAGTATCTGTTTTGACTCAGAACTGCTCTGCGAAGTAACGACATTGTATTTGGATTCGTTGGACACAGATTGAGTAACTGACAACGACGAATCGATCTCATCTTTGTATATATTCTGTGATGAAGTCAAAATATTCGACGTAGGATAACTCGGAGAATTTAACGCTCCGGAAAATTCCGAGGTAAGATCGTAGGACGATATGTCTGTATACTCGGCATATCCTGTGGAAGAATCCGCGATGTTTGATTCTTCGACAGAAGTTTCCGTGGTCGACTGCGGTATATCGTCTACCGTCTCTACAGTCGTATGGACATTGCCATCTTGGTCGACGGTAGTGATTGTCCTCACGCTTTTACCGGTGGTAGTTTTAGTTATGGACGATGAACTTAATGATTTCGAAATAGAAGAAGAGGAAATGGCTTCTGCCGCTTGTTTGGTAACAACGCCTTTGACTAGCGTTTTTTTCGAAGTTTGCGGAGTGGAACTGCGACCTTTACCGCTCAAATTCGTTGGCTTTTCGTTAGCGACTTTGCTACTGAACATTTGTTTCGGAACTTCCGTCGTACTACTGCCATCCTTAATAATAGTTTTATCACTTACCTTTGTCACCTTAGTCTCGTCAACAGTTCGTTTTTTTGTAGGGTCTTTAGTTTTTTTTGTGGATTTAAACATTTTTTTTTTTTTTAAATATTAATTATTTGTAAAAAAAAAAAATGGATAATTAATAAATAATTTATATTTCACGAATAACAAAATACACCGGCGCACGTTAACGACCGCACATTCAAAAAAAAAAAAAAACAATAACTAGTAACAACAGAACGAATGAGTACACTGTTATTTGACTACTGCAGGCAGAAGAGAATATCGTTGAACGTTAGCTTGGTGAATTGAAGAGGTGGTCCCCCCATACGCCTTCACAAACCTCCACAGCACTAATAATGCAACTCTCTTAAACCAGTTTCGACCTACGCGGACTACGACAATTTTTAGTCTTACTCATCGATTATTTACGTATTTCTTCTTTAAATAAATTTAATATTATAAACACAGATTTATCTACTTTAATGTGTAGAGGGTACCCACGATAATTTTAATCGCCGAAAACTTTTACGTATAGCTAATATGATTTTGAAATAATAAATCTTACGTTTATACATTTATAACAGTTTATTATTATACACGTAAAAATAACATACATCGTACTATAAATGATACGCTGACCATTTTCATGTATTTAAATATTTATAAAATACCTAATATTATACTTTTCTGTGCATTTACAAATGGTATAAATTAATAATTTTGCTGGAGAGATGATACTTAAACCACTTAAATTATTATATAAATACGATACTACAACAACCTAAAATTAAAATGTGAAACGTGATTTTAAATTGCACAAGAATTAAAAAATTGATTAATCACACATTTATGAAAACGTATATTATTATTAATCATTCGTTCGCCTAATATAGTGGAATACATATACTACCTACAGCTGCTACCCGGTGGCAATAATACTGTAAGTTAAGTATACTGCTTTTAATACTTTTGTAGTATTTTTATAGTTTTAAATGCTGAGAGTTTAAAACATATAATAATGAGTGTTTTTTTTTTTAAATTGTTCAATCAAATTTAGGTACTCGTGTCTCAAACCCAAAATTTAAATTTAAAAAAAAATATAGGCAATTAATACGACATAAAATTATTTTGTAAAACTAAGTTATTGGATGCATATATTATATTAAAAATAATTTCAAATTATTAAAGGTAACTTAACAAGTGTTCATTGTACATTAATATTAAACATAGTATATACCACTTATTAATTACTAATGAACATTATTATAAATAAAAATATATCAATAGTTAGGAAGAGGTCAGCATTCACAAATATTATTTTGACCTTGTTTACTCGCAAATTAATCGAATTATCACAGTTTATAATTATTTTTTCAATACGAATTTTACACTTTTATTTTATCTCTGAGCATTTTTTTTTTTTTAACATCTACCTATATTAAGTTTAAATAATAGTCGCTAAGCTCGAATTTCGCAACTAGTTTACATATGGGTCGTTCACAAACATTAATAAACTATTAAAAACTATTAATAAAACAAAATAGTTGTACAGTCGAATATGATGTAAATGTATAATTAAAAAAAAAGACGTAGGCGTTTACCTAATTTATTTTTTTAATAAAAATTTGTATGATTAATTTAACACTTGCTCTTTTTTCTACTTTAATGTTTAAATATCGCGCACTAGCCAATTTGACATTGAAAACGACATCCGCTATAATATAGGCACTCTCGCTCGGCCTAAGCTAGAGGACGTTATGTTCATCAATTTCCATAGAACTAATATTATTTTACTATAAAACATGTAACGTGACACAGTACAGAAATAAAAATACTGTCGTCATTCGATAATCACCCGTAAGAAGAAAATACAATAATAGGTATTTAGATCTAGTTCGGTTTCTTAAAAATCTTAAGTCGCTGGCAATGAAAGGACACACGTGACTTGTACTCATATGGCCGTATTTAGTAATCAATTTGATTTTGACGAGGGACGGATGACTGCTATACAGTGGTTAGATCATTATTTTCTTGGAACGAATTCGAGGTCTGCTTAAGCCGGTTGGCCATTATTCTCCAAACGTATTGTTTGCACAACGAGTTGTTGAGATTTCCAACTCAACAATTTACTATGATATCGTGATCAGTTCGGCGCGACAGCATACAATAATTTTGAGCTAGTAACAGTATGAAGACGTGATTCCGCGATTGCATTCGAATTGATTAAATCGAAATGCGAACACTATTGAAACGCTCTAAGGCTTTGAGCGGTCATCGTTTCGAGTAGGTACCTATGACGATCGAAACACACGCGTTTGTTCAACCGCACGTAATTCGTCTGGGAACAGTGAATTTGCGTTGTTTCGGTGCCTATTTGTCTCGGACGTCTGTAGTGTTCTTTGAATGTAAGTTAGATACATTTTTAGAATAATGACTGTAATGAAGTTTTAATTACACAGAATTTTGGACCGTACTGCGTAATATCGCTCTATGAATTGGTAATTATCAGCAATAAATCCTACTGAAAACAACAGTTCAACGAGATTGTATTGCAGATAAAAAAAAACTCAACGAGCAATAATTGGCTACGATAATGTGTTAACTCATTAGTTATGAGTAAATTGGGTCATTACGAACCTGGATCGGACACTATAGTGGTGCGACCAGAGATCTCTATGATCGCTTATACCTATTGGATACATAGTTTTCAAACTTACACAAAATTATGTTATTATTAAATTATTATCTGAAAACGGTGCACGGTAGTGTACGTACTTATGTACCTGATTTGTATATTGTGTTAGCGAATTGTTTCAGACTGATAACATATGATATCAATGTATATCGTTTTATACATAAAAATAAAAATAAATTACGAAAACAATTTGATATTACTAATAATATGGTTTACTGCTCTATCAGCATTTTTAAGTCCTGACCACATCATTATCGCAGACAAATTTTCAATTAGAGAACGCGAGGTTGCAAAAATATACTTCTTCCACATTCCATGTCACAACGTCATTTGAAAAACGTTGTATAAATAATGTGTTAAATTAACTATACAATGTGAAACACGATATAATTAAATCATGATTAATCGTGAAAACTATATTTTAATATGTAAAATCACTCCAACGGTAGATCGCGGTTCTTTGTTTGCACGCAACACATCAAAATAAAAACAAAAAATATGATGATAAAACATGCTCAATAAGTTGAAAATAATAAACTTATTTTTCATATGCTTTAACACAACTATAACCAAAATCGTACAAATAATTCAAACGAAAGTTAATGAAAATTTTTAATGAACTCAAATAAAACAAAAATAAAAATATGTTGTTCAAAATAAATTAAACGTTTTATTATACAAGTAGATAATAAAGTATTATATCATTTTTACCATACTTGTTCACGGAATTTTTAATTATTAAATTAATCCGTCAAAAATTCTATGTGACTTTTTTAAGTATTGAAGTACCTACGTATTTTTTTTTTGACTTAAAAGCTAAAATATAATAACTGATTTATTTTTTTATTTTTAATTTTACTTTAAAATTATACGCCTTCATTTAATTTTTTTATTTTTATCGAATACAGAATGAATTGTAAGAAAATAAGTATAGGTACCGATAACTACAATTAGCAATCTCGTTGCAATTATTGAACGGAAGATGACATGTATTACTCAACAATGGATGGGTATTAAAATAATTCTCGAAACTTAATATTTTACATTATAAAATATTGGAAAGCTATACAAATTTGGTCTACAATAATCATGTAGAGCCTCAATCATTAATTTTTTGTATTTGACTGTATATTAAAAAGTTATTAAAGTAGTATTAAAATTTTGAAAGCATTTAAAACATGAATGTTATTACTTTCGTAAAATAAGAATAGTGATTTAGTCAGTGCATTTTTTAACCAGTTAACTAGGCGACACAAATGTCGCCCAGTGATTATACTCTGTAGACAGTATTTTGAAAGATTGGACGAAATAATGTGAAACGAACGTGTAATACAATAAACATACTTTGGTATTATACATTGACTATTTTGAAAAAAATATTTTTTGTCGCCCAGTGAAAATTCCTTATAAAATGCACTGGATTTAGTTGCGAATTAGGAAATAACTGTAGTTATAACATTAGTTGAAGGAATATCAGCTATTTCCCTATTTCTATAATCTATAACCCATTATATACAGTTATTGAGTATTGTTGAGTCCATATGCCCTGCATTCTCTGTTTATTTCATATTTTTCAGGAAATTTACGTTTGATACCGATATAAAATGTGCCGCCCGCATACCTATAATACAAACATATGTACACTTGTATTCTGCGTTCTACTGTACAGATGAAGACCGAGTTCTGGAGAAAATTCAACCGTAGAAACACGAACAGTGCGTTATGTAATATACCATGTATATACACACTGTATACGCTAGTGTGAGGAAATTACATTTATTTATCAATGAGTCCACGTATTCGTGGGCGTCCATCGGGACGGGGGCGAAAGGGGGACATATGTCGCCCCCGGTTTCCCGTGTACTACTACTTATTTTAATAACACACTCATTATCTCAGTATGATTTTCGCGAGCACAAAACATTTATGATTCTCGATTTCATTTCGACTACTCGTTTGAAGTTGCAGCACATAACGGCGTTATCGCGCGCTCCATATGCAACCCGTCCCCTACCCTTGTCCCCGTATAACCTTACAGGCGAAAGCCCCTAGCGCGAATTGATCTGCCCCACTCCCGTCCCCGGACCATTCAGCGTTTGGCGAACGAGCCCGCTGACGAACCGTCGGAACAACAACCCGTTCGAAGTCGTCCTCTCACTGCGCGCGTGTACTCGTAAACGAATCATAATGTTTTTCGTCACCGCCGAACATTTTATCGTACGCGTACAAAAACCACGCGAATCATTTCGTCCCTTGTTCGGTTCACAGCACGTGCAGTACGCGTCGCATGAAAAACGTCGCAATACAACAAGACGTGTGACGCGTCGTCGCGTTGACGGCGTTGTTGGTTCTAATTTTTTGGACGAAGTGTACCGATCGCGCGCTCCTTGGCAACGCATCGTACAACAACAACATTGCTGTTGTTTCGCCTCATTACGTGTGCACATAAATATGTATACGATGCGCACACGCAAACGCTTTTATTATGTTTTAACGCGAACCGGTCGCACGTTAAGATTTCCTTCTCCGACCGTCCGCACCATGTAAGGCACTCCCACTCGAGGCTTCGCGTGCGCGCTGCACAGCCGATGATGCAGCCTTCCACGTCCCGTAGGACGACGGACGTGGGCAGCCGGTTTACGCGGCGCGCTCGCTGCAGGTATCGAGACATACCCAAAATGGGAATCGAAGGAGAACGCGGCGCGCGCGCGTACCTGTACCGCGACAATACACGTCGTTTGGCATTACGCGCGCTTATAAAAATATCAAATGTGATCAACGTTTCCGCGCACGAGGCATTGCCGATTGACCATGTTTGGCGGTTTTGTCATTGGCGAAACTATCGGACGCTGCAGCGATCCAACCGCACGGGTATAACCTAGCCACTGGGCTATTGCGGCGCCAACGCGTATCTACGATAACGTTTCGATGGAAATCGCAACAGCGTCAACAATCAATACTCTTTTGATTGCGTTGGGTAAGGCGAAATCGAAATTCTTGACGATTGTTTTTCTCACCGATCCACCGTCGTCCGAGAATCGTACTACGGGGTCGTACTCCTAAACGGCACTGCGCAATCGTGGTTCAACGAGGAACCCTGGAAAATACGTTTTATTGTTTTGTTATTCTAGGTCTCCCGTGGCATTATAACAATTACGTAATGTTCACACACACGAGTGTAATAGGTATTTTGACGTGTTGTCGATAAGCTGCGTGCACCTAATTCCAAAAAAAAAATGAACGGTATTGGACGTCAAACCGCGTTCGCATCAACATCCCTAAAATCATCATTATCCGAATGTAACTTTGAACTTATCGCATGTGTACTTCTCTCGTTACACTCGCTTCGGCTAAATCCGATTTTTTCGAGAACTTTTCATGACCACCGATTGTGTTCTGTTTAGTTAAAGCCCAGTAGTCGATGCCCATTTGGCTGAATACAAGTGCATATTTTACTTTTGAAATCTTCACGAATACATTAATCGAATACAATTATCTCGGATTTTATTAAAACCAAAACGAAAACGAATCATTATTTTAAATTTCGACAAAGCAAACATAACACATTACTCGCTCTTGTCACGTTAAACTTATCCAATACTATTTTTCCTATTTCTATGAAATTTTTTACGTCAATTTAATTTAAAATCCTAGATCATCCAAACACGTAAATAACGTAATAATATTTTTAAAACAAATTTTTGGAAAACTTCTATAGTTCGATTTATTATCCAGATATATTGCATGTATATTATATAAGTCGTGATACAAGAGTGAAAATATTATAAAAAAATTATTTTATTATTAAATTAATGACTGTGGATATGAGTAAAGCTTCGTATACATATTTGTTATTCAGTTCACTTCTTTCGATACTACCTACTCGATTGTTAATATTAGGTATACCATGTGTGAAAAACTAGTGCCATCGTCCCACTGACTTCGATAACGTGTATATATTGGTTGTCTTCACAGCACGGCACTCGGATACAATATACATCTAATTTAATAATACATGGGATGTCGATCGTTTGACGAAACAACTAGGTATTCAAAGTCACCTATGTATTTTTCTAACGAAATAATCGGAACCCGTAACACATGATCAGTCAATGGTTTTTTTTAATTATAATATTATATTCACGTAAACATTTTATTGAATTGTTAAAGAAACAAAAGTATTTCATGACGAAAGTAGACTACACAAATTAGCGTACGGGCGCACGCGTGTGTATGTACGTATAACGCATAGTATTTGAATAGTATATTTAAAAAATTCTATAATTTTACACCAACACCGTATACACCACCAAAGCGTATTATATGAATCCATATTATCGAGGGTAAAGGATATTCGGAATCAGTAATTTCCGATTATTTTTGTTTTTTTACACAGGTCGTGTGGGTTGCTGTTCATTACGTGGTTTCTCGAAGATTTATATGACTAAGTACATGCACGATACAATACGAAATATTTTGGTATAAAAAAAATAATACCGCACTAATATTTTACAATCAATGACATTTGTGTGGTAAAAACCAATAATATGTATATATCATAAAATCTATAGGTTCATTAAAGTCGACAATACGCAGTTGGGTGTACATTTTGTTTATATAGTTGAGATTGACCCAGATTTATATTATAGTTATCTAATTGCTTGTCTGTTGCCATGTATATATATATATATATATATATATATATATATAGTGGGCTGTGACGTATTTTCAATATACTCTGGGTTGAAATATTTTAAAAGTTTACATATATTTGATAATTATGATAAATCGAGGATTTTTACTTAGATTCTAAAGTCGAAGCCCATAATTACACCTCTAAATATGTCGTTAAAGAGCAATTTTTTTTTCTTGAATTCAGCTACTATACCTATTACTATTGATACACATTCAAGTTCTGTGTAAGACTTATCCAAAAAATTTGGTTAGGTGTACAGCGATGTTATAAAAGTTAGATCTATATTATTCTTAAATTCAAATATATTTTGTTCATAAAATAAATGGTTTTATATTATAACTAGTGAAATTTGATTTAACAAAGAGATATTTATCTTCCCTGAACCAACACGGTAGTCTTACAGTGTAAATATAAAACCTATCATTATTTATACAATGTGTACACATTTATGTTTAAATAATATAATCAGTAACGTAATAGCATTTAATTATTCCTCTAGAATGTAAAAATAAAATAATTGAATTACTGTAAACATAATACGTGAGAACTAAATACACACTTTTGAAACTTTTCTTTTAATGTAAATAATATTAACACTTGTCTACGATTATGCTACTCTTCCTTTAAAATTCTTAAATATTAGAGTAAATTTGACTTGATTTAGTTTTATTTTCATCAAAATTAAATTTTAAATAATTTATTATTAGTGGAAAAATAAATTTACCTATAACATCCAAGATGTAATAAATTTATTTTCACTGTTTATTTTATTAAATTAATATGAGTACCTACTAGTTTTAAACATAATATTGGAACTTTATTTAAAATTGTTAATGTTAATATATATATATAGGTATATATATTTTAGTTATCAATTAATTATTTAATTTACAGTATAAAACTAAACAAAAAATACCATAAATAATTTGAAGTACTTATTGAATTTTTTTTAAAAATAAAATATAAGTAAGAAGAAAAATTACTATCAACAACACTTAATTTAAATATTTAAATATAAATTAGAATTGTAACAAATATAGGATATTAAATAGAAAACATTATTTTCATTTTGCAATACAGTTTCTTATAGTTCAACCATTATAATATAATGATACATATAATATAATATAATATAATGGTACTATTTTAATTTTCAAAGTTAGTTCATCAAATTTTTAGCATTAGCATTTAGAAAACATTATTTTCATTTTGCAATACAGTTTCTTATAGTTCAACCATTATAATATAATGATACATATAATATAATATAATATAATGGTACTATTTTAATTTTCAAAGTTAGTTCATCAAATTTTTAGCATTAGCCACAGGTTAGGTTTATATAGACATATACATAATTTATAGTTTAAGTAGTTGTTTTAAGTAGAGTTTGGATACTACAGAACTTATTTTCAAACTGACTACATACAATTACAAAAACTGTTTGCTTAATGCTGAAGCTAATTTAAACAATTATAAGTCATACAACTAGGGGTTATAGATTACAGACATTTGAGAAATTATAAAATACATATGATAATAGAAAACTACGAACAGATAAACCAAATTTTAAAATAAAATGTATTTTTGTTCATAATAAATTAATAAATTTGAATGATAGAGATCTGACCAAACATTTTCAAATGATAGAGTGAGAACCATTGTAAAAATTTTTATTGAGAGAAATAATTTATATAATTTCTTCCAATTATAGATATTTTCTCGGAAAACGATTTAGTTTGATTTATGGAAGTTTCTGAATTATCAAGAATATACGTTTAAGCTTTTGATCATTATGGCTTATGAGTCTCAGAAATTAACTGTAGGTACTGTCATTTGGTTTTAGCCTCTACGTTTCATATCACTAAGTGTCAGTGTCATTAAATCATTAATTATTTCATACATTTTTTAGGTATTGTATTTATTCAATATTTGTTTTCATTAATACATATGCATAATATTGCAAAAAGCTGAAAAATAAAAAATAAATTTTTTTTTTTTCGATAAAATATACTCAATTGTACTAAAAAATATTAAACCAATCAACTATTATAATATGTAATTGATATAAAATCAAAAAAATGTGTAATAAACAAGAATAAAGAACTTTCATTATTTATTTCAAAGAAAAAATTGAATATATTAAATAATGAATAATAAATAAATAAAAATGTATGTAATAAAAATAAAATTTACTATTATATTTTTTAACATTATCCAGATTGAGTTGATATTTCATGTATATACAAGAAAAATTATACAATAGCCAAAATACATAGATAATAATGACATTAGTCAAATTTTAAAATTACCGGTAACACACACATAAATATATAATAATTCAATTTTGAAAATTAAAACAATAAAATATTAACAAATTGTAGAATAAGAAAAAGCTGTTTTTTAAACAAAAAGAAAGTAATGTTTAAATTAGTATTCTATACCTAATACAATTTTCATATTTATTATAATATTTAAATAATAGACGGTATTTTATTTCTTTACTAATATCTTGTAAATAAAAATAATCTGAGATTATTCAATTATTTATAGTATTTTATATTTAGCATTATAATTATAGGTTATTGATAAATAAAAATTATAAAACAAATATTTAAATTTAAATATACCTATACTATTAAATAATAAACTTTTCAATCTCAACCACAATGATCTGAGAAAATATATAAAAACCATTTTAATATTGAAAAAAGAGTTATTATCAATTATTTAAAATTGATTTTTTCATTACTATTAACTATATCATAATATATTTCTTATAAGAACAATTAATATTCAAATATTGGACTCTGTTTTTACATATGAGTTTTATATAGCTGGTTTGTAATTTAATAATATTTATTTTTACCTATATAAAACAATAAAAAATATGTGCTTAAAAGTCAAATTCTAATTATATAATAATGAATCCAATTAAATTAATTCGAGTTTCTTCTTTATTAAAATTCAGATTTAGCGTATTACACAATAATTAATCTGTAAGAAGTCTTCTGTCTTAATACTTAAATATTAAAATGGATTTAACTGCACAAACTTCAAATTTCATCTTTGGTAATTTTGATATTGTCCAATTTTCTTATACTACAACTAAAAATACAATAGTTATTAATAATCAGTTATATTCAGGCTTTTCATTTTTATATATTAATTATTAATTACCATAAAATATAGAATTTAAGATGTTGTATATTCTATTATGCCATATATTACACATTATTGTACTCAATTCTTTAAAACAGTGACCAATATTCAGAAGCTTCCTTCACTGCACTTTTAACTATTGATAATCCTCATTCAGCACTCGCCTATTAATATGACATACATAGCAGTCATTAATATATAATAAATTCAATATTGTATTAGTAAAATTTTCTAGGATTTTCAAGCACAAAATTAAAATACTACATAATTCTTTAATTTTGTTAAATAAAAATTAAATTATATTCTCACTCCTTAAATCAATGATTTGGACAATGATAATAAACTGTATGAGCTATACCTAAAAATGTATACTTATTATTATTAAAATATTAGTTATAGTTGTAGTATAAATGATAAAAATTTAAACTCAAAGATTTGAATTAGCTTCAATTCTTATTTTATTCCATATTTAAAATTTTGATAATGTTAGTTACATGAAAATATATATTTTTATAAGTAACTTTGTGTTTAAATTTCAATCATCCATACTACAACAATAACTAAGATTTTAATAATAATAATAATAAGAGAAAATATGAGTAGTATAACTGTTATACAACACATATTTTCAAATGAATAATACATTTTAACTGATCAAAAATAACAAAAATATCCAAAATAGTGTTACAAGTTGTCTACCTTTCTGAATTTAATTATAATTAAAAAAAAAGTATTACTTTGAAGTATATTAAATAAGAAACAATTATGTAAAGATGCGATTAAGACTAATATTTTACATTTCATTAATAATTTTAAATTGTAAACATGAAGATATAAATTTTTAGTAAGTATAAAATATGTAAACCAAAAAAAAAAAAAAAAAATTAAGCATACATTTACAATTGATTAAGAGAATATTTTGAAAATAAAATATAAATAATAATGATTTACTACTTATTAATGATAATTAGCAAAAATATAATTATAAGAATTCTTAATTTTAATTAAAATTACTTAAATAACTCCCAACTCCACTGCATTTCAAATTTTATGGTTGATCTGGATCTGATTAATTCACATCTTCTTCTCCACCTCCAACTATGATATTTTCTCTAATCTATTGTCCTTAGGTACATCCGAGAAGGGACAAACTGCTTTAATTTCAATTTGAACTCCTCATACTATTTGACAACATTTTACATTAGCTGTCAATTTGACTCTTAACTTCATTAATAGCCTCTTACGAATGTTAGAGGAACTATGATTTCCATTCTGATCCTTTCCAGAGAAATCTGGTTAATTTATACAGTATTCTACTAATATTCTTCATTCAAAAAATATCTGAAATAAACAATTTTTTTTACTAGAACTATAAAATCAACTAATTAAAAATAAAAAATTTGATATTTAATAAAAATTTAAAAAAAAATTAACAATTAAATCTAATAGTTAATAATTGTTATAAAATAATTTATTCATAATTATTCATAATATTCAAAATACTTTTAATTTTTATTTTACACAAGAGAAACTAACAATCAGTTTAAATTTTAATGAAATTTCTCAAACAATAAAATTTTCAAACACATTTTTACTTTTAAACTAGGTATATAACTATATTTAAATTAACCAAGGATGACTACCGATAAAATTTAAATAAAATGAGACTGTTAATAAGATTTTTTTTGGATTAAGCTAGAAAACAATTTTAACCACAAAAACATGGTTGTATAATTTGTTAATTTTTTGTTTATGTTTAGATTTATATTACACTTATACTTATGTTTTCTGTTTCCTTATTTTATCAACATTATTCTACCAATTTTGACATTTATCTTTAAATATTTTTAAGTACCAGATATTTTCTGGGTCAAATTTTGTTGTAGGAAGATCAAACCCCAGTTTAGTTTTGTTGTTAATTGATTCATTATCAAGAATCAGTCGATAACAAAAAATAATACTGACTTGATGATTATGATAATAAAACTACTTTGTTCAGGTAGAAATTCATAAATATTAACTCAAAATACAAAATAGCTCTAGTGGAAATAATATTTGTATTTTTACATTTGGCATTTATTATGGGAGCAACAATGATTTTTTTTTTTTTTTTACTGGATTTTTATGAACTATCAATCATAAAAGATTTGTTACTTAGTACTAAATATTGTAAATACCAACTTCATAAAAATTCAAATTTAATATTTAATTTTGTATCGATGCAAAAATTTCAAACTTATTCTGTATACATAAATGTTAAACCAACTTACTTTTACTTCTCCTCCTTTTCTAGCATATCTACTTTCTAAGAATTTTTGCCATCATTACTAAGCTTCGCCACCTATCTCTATCTTGGACTACCTCTTTTCAATTCTAAACCCCAAGGGTTTTTAAATCTTCTTCTATAACGTTATTTCATCTTTTCCTGGGTCTACCTTTAGGTCTTATTCCTTGTGAACTCCATCCTAACACTACTCTAACTGCTTCATTATCTCGCCTTATCATTGTATTCTTTAGCACTTAATGAAGCTTGTTACTGGTGTTAGTATCAGCATATCGTATGGCTCTTTGTTGTAATTCCTCTATCAATTTTCCGTTGTTTTATTGATGACAGTTCCACATATCTTCCTCCATATTTATTGCTTACTTTAACTAGATAGTTAAAATATACCAATATGATCCATAATAGAACACCACTATCATCATAGCCCATATTAAGTCAGTGTTTCAAGTGTTTGTATTGAAAATAATATGAGTAAAACAAAATGCTGCACTATGAATATAAAACTATTATCAAAATTACATTAACAATAATCACGGACTAAGATAGAGATTCTATCCATATATATTAAACATATACACATTACACATTACATTAGTTTAATATCAATGATTCTATCTTAGTCCGTGGCAATAATCCAAGGTTTATAGATAATAGATAATATTATCTATAAACCTTGGCAATAATCGACTAGTTGTGATAAAAAATTCAGTGGTTCTTAAAGTTTATTGCCAAGTTATTGCTTTTTATTGCTAACTAATGACCGTATCCTATAAATTCAGCGTCACCAACCTATTATTGTTTACTTTTATTGCTACGTTTATGTGATATCCTAGTTCTCCCGGTTTTATGAGAAATATAAAAATGTTCAAATTTTTTTCGAAATTAATTCTGTCGATAACATATCACATTAAAGAATTAAACCATAACAGCATCAAAATATGAATTAAAACCCATAAACAACACCTACAACTAAATTAGATTATTAATTATATTCATCTAGCTTTGCCAGTTAGCTACGGTTGGAAAACATATATTAACAAATCGTCCGTTATATTTACATATCTACGTGTTCCGGGGGAGCGCGGGCTCTGAAAGTAATATCAATGGAAAGGGGATTTTATGTTTTAAATCGTGTTAAAATATCTAAGGGAACACTTTGCCCAATTTCGAGATATAAATTACGAAAGTAAGTACCGCGGGAGAGCATGCGGCAATATGGACGCTGTCGCACTGCCATCAAAAGTATATTCTCTGACAATTTTTTTGAACATGTTCCGGGGGAGCGCGGGCTCCCGAGATTTAAAACATAAAATCCCCTTTCCATTGATTTTATTTTCAGAGCCCGCGCTCCCCCGGAACACGTTCAAAAAAATTGTCAAATTGTCTAGTTTCGACGGCAGTCCGACAACGTCCATATTGCCGCATGTTCTCCCGTGGTACTTACTTTCGTAATTTATTTCTCGAAATTGGGCAAAGTGTTCTCTTAGATATTTTAACACGATTTAATTCTTAACCTCTCCTTTCAAAGATTCTGTTTGTTATATAGATTTCGCAGCAAAACTGACATTTTTTACATAATTTACATTTAACTTTTTTATAGCAATTTGTACTTGGTCATTTTAAGTTTGTTTTTTACTAGTGTTGTGTTGGCTGCACTGTTAGTATGGCAATAATTGTATTAGATTATCAAATTATGGTATTAGAATTTTGTACATATTAAGGTAATTGGGAGACACTGGGCTTTTTATCTATTGCTGTTGGATTATTGCTAATGTAATGATCGTACACTATTTGCAATTGCATTTACATAACAAAACAATACAAAACATAATTTCAAGAAAATAAATAGATAAGACTTAGAAATTTTACGAACGATTCTTCGCAGGAAAAATTTTTCGTATGATCCATAGATATTATAAGAATATATAATCTTATAATCTTATAATATCTATGGTATGATCCATTTCCTTATCACATTTATACCATGGTAATGACTACGTCTGTGGTTATTATTTTAAACCACATCACTTATCTCGGTATTTTATATTGATTGTAGATTTATTAATTGCTGCCAAATGTCATGATTTTGGCGCGGAAATATGATTTATACGATTACCCATCAAACTTATTAGATATATACAATGTTTTTCATAAGACTAATCAAATTAGCCGTAGATGGTACTCTACCATGTTCTCTACCTATTCATTGCATTTTATCTTATCGCCTTAATTGGGTCATAAAAATAAAAGTAGGGTACTCAACAATAAATTGGAGATTTCGGGATTATTGGAAGATAGCCTATTTTAGTAGTGTACTCCTTGTGTCATCACAATCATAGTAAACTTTTCTTGTTTAGCCAGTGCCGACTAGTAGATTTTCCGGTTACCCAATTTTAAGTTTTATTTTGACGTACAATTTTTTTTATAAATTAGTATATTATTTTTAATATGTTTTCCTG
The DNA here is from genome assembly GCA_034509805.1 of Sipha maydis. Taxonomy (NCBI): domain Eukaryota; kingdom Metazoa; phylum Arthropoda; class Insecta; order Hemiptera; family Aphididae; genus Sipha; species Sipha maydis. The sequence continues at coordinate 62,035 of JASXSY010000077.1, read as the reverse complement.
TGAGGTTTGCCAAGCTGAATTTATGTCCATTTCAGGTTTAAATAAGCATTTAAGGAAAAAACATGAGGGTTTTAAAAAGCACAGACTTTTGAAAAGAAATGTGTACTTCTGTAATGATTGTGATACCTAAATCATTTAATCTTAAGTCAATGTTAATAAAACACGTTAAAGGTCACATAAATACCACTGAGCATTTGAATATGTCATGTTCATTTGCTACATGTACCAAGTCTTTTCATACAATGAACTGATTGATTTCCCATTTACAATCGAATTCACATAATATGAATATTGAGTCGACAGTACTACATTTTAAAAACATTGAAGGTAAATATTAAATATATATTTTGATTCTCAAAATGAATTCAGTGTTTAGCTTCAAAGTGATTTTTTGGGATTTTCAAATTTTTTTTGATGTAATGGTTAAAGACATTCAACTTTAAAATAATGTTATTTAAAAATATAATTTGTTGTTTTTCTAATATTATGATAAGGATGTGATAAGGAAATGGATCATACCAAGGTGGATATATATCACTAAAAATATTCATAAATTATTTAATCTAATGTCAATTATTGGTGTTAAAATATTATTTATAAATCATTTAAATTTATAAGTAAAACAAAACAAACAATAAACAATATTTAAAATATGTAACTTAGAACAAACGATATGTATTAATACATTTTGATAAAATCAAACTAAATAAAGGGACGTTTAAAAATATTAATTAAAAAATAGCACCTATGCTACAATATTTTACGTACTTCACTGAAATGTATTTTAATGTCAAACTAAATTCTTAAAACACTTGAAATTCCTCTGTACATTCGTTCAAAAAATATTTGCAGTGAAATTGTTGTTCTAACGCACATAAATTGTCTTACAACAAATGTTTTTAAAATTAAAATAATATAACTATATTCATAGACAGAGGAGTATTTTCAAATTTTTCTGGAGGGGGTCCACAATTTATACATAATTAAATTAAACTATGATAGCTTGAAACAATTTACGTCCTATACAGTTTTTGGAGGGGTTCAATATATATGAATATAATATAATTATGAATAAAATTTATATGATAAACTCCAGTCGTCTGAGACAGCTTTTTTGGGTGATAATATATATTAAGATACAAAGATACGAGTACCTAAACCTATTATTTTTATGGTACTTTATATTTAGCCGTAACTTGGAAACCGTAGTCAGAATAATATTACATACCAATTATATACTATACTTATTACTTAATTATGCTACATATACCTGTTTTTTTATACTCTAGGGGGTCCAGTTCCCCTTAGACCTCCCCCGTAATTACGCCACTGTTCATAGGCGCGCGTATGGGGAAACCGGATGTGCCCGGACACCCCTAAACTGTTGTAGACGAATTCTACAATTTATGTATAAGAATAAGGTAAGTACCTGTATTTTTACTAATGTTACTCAAATTAAATGTAATTTAATCTAAGATATTTGGTAAAAAGTAAAATAAAATGTTCGTAAAAAACTTATATGTAACAGCTACAATTGACTATAAACAGTGGTGTATTGGTAAATATATTTATGTATATGCGCATTAATAAAATATTAATATTAATCTTAAAAATTGTTCTCGCTACCTACGATCGAATAAATTAAATTAATCCTTTACAAGTTTATAACTTCTGATATGAATATAAAATACAACACCACAAGCTATATATTAGCCGCGAGTTATAAATTGCATTTTGTAGATTTAAGAACCATGGGTTGAATTTCTGTACTTCATATTATATTTAAAAACTTATATTTTACAAAATTGTATTTACTAAAATGGATTTAAAATACATTAAACAGAGCGTATACTGTAATTTTCAGAAGATAAATATTTCATCCAAATTAATAGTTCATAACAATTTTTTCCAATCAACTATTACATTATTTTTTCGAGTTATTTTAGAAGCATATACCCGACAAATTTTATTTCACATTAGGTATACATCAAAGACCGAAAATCTGCTGACGGGTTATTCGGCGTATACACACGTTTACGTACCTCTTAATCATAAATAATACAAGATTAGAGGAAAACATATTCCATATAGGATATATATATATATATATATTGGGAATAATATACCAAAATATTAAATAAAAATATAAGTTATGTTTATTTTATTATTTATACAGTATAATTTATTTAATACACGTTTTGTTAAGATAAGGGTCATAAGTATAGTGGCACCCACTAAAATATAGGTCCGCAAACACCTGACTATATTGCCGAGTAGTTAATTTATTGGAAAATAATCTCAGCTGTTCCCTAAACGTAGAGGACGATTTTTATCATTGAAATGTTGAATGAGTATACAATTTACAAAAATATCATATACGATCTTTACCGATAGGTTCCGATGGAGATCTTTGTCTCGGGGAAATGATAAACAAGCGATTTCGCAACCTCATCTTATTTCTGCGTAACGAAATATTTGCGAAGCATTTACGTTTTACTTATTATTCCGTATAATATAAAAGAGTAGTAGTAGTAAAAAAGAATGTATATTTATATAAGTATTGATTAATTTTAGATTGAACAATACAGATACGAATTCCGACACACGCGCCACGTGCCAGTTGTTATTGTTATCGTCAACGTTATTGTTTTGTAATCCACCGTCTGTAACATAAAATAACATTAATATAGTACCACGTGTGATGGCAGCGATGTAATATGTGTAGCATGATTGCCAGGAGACTTTCCGATGAAGGCACATAGAGTGAATCGTTATTTCGGTATGCACCAGCGGTCGATTAATCGAACGTGATGACGAAACGAAGCTACGCCGGGACTAACAGGCACGCGGCGTCATGCAGCAGCAGTACCTGCCTTACCTGCCTTATGGCCCGTTCAAACCATAGACCTATAAGGTTTTTAGGTTTGTGGCTCAGACCATCTGTTCCGTAGATCGCGACCCGGTTTCCGCGGACGCGTAACGCGCACCGGTACCACGTTTACAAGCGCGGTCCACAACGGCAGCAATCGACGATGACGTCGCAGCTGTTCGCCGCCACCGATCGGCTGGCAACCTTGTCCAACCCCCAACACCGCCACTGCGACGTCATGACCACTATGGGACAGAGGTGCCCCTTCCACTCTGTAGTATCGTGTCGCGCACGTTTTACGTAAAACACACGCGCACACGCGCGTCCCACACTTGCACTCAAACGCAACACATTATTATTATTATTACACGCAAATAGATACGCATTGCACTGTATGCTTTATGTACACGTCCGAGTATACATATATTGTATTACACACTCTGCCCACTCGTGTGTTACATTGAACGCGTGTAAGTACGTTCGTGAGCGTGTGCGTGCGTGTGCGTTGTACACGCGGACGACATTTTCCATCTCTCTCTATTTTTCCCATCACTATTTCTCACTCGCTCTCAACTCTCGATGCCGTGTTCCCGTCGTCACAGCTACGGCGGCGGCACTATCAATCCGTCCGGATTCGAGAAACGCGACCACGACTACGCTGCAGCTACGGCCGCTACCACGCCAGCAACATATCGACGCGACAGCAGATTTTTCCACGACGACGTCTAGTACATGATAAAACCCTGATATCGTGTACATCTGATTTTTATAAAATCCTGTTAATCACATTTTATTTATATATATATATATATATATCGGAAAAGTTTCCGTTATCGCACTCGTTGTTCCGTATTGTGTCGATCGGGTTTTTTCTTCCCCCCGTTTGTTTTTCTTCCGTGACCGCTATCCGAAAGACGCTTGTGTTTCGTGCGTGTGTGTATATGCGCTAGCGCCGCCGTCAGTGAGTGCGAGCGAGTGCGCGTGTGCAGTGTGGAGCGCTCGCGAATCGGTTTTATCGTACGAAATAAATTAAAAATAAAACTCGCGTAGACATAAATTTCGTAGACGGCGCGTTATTACTATCAGCTGAAGGGGGAAAAAAAATATCATCACACACACTCACGAATACCACACATATGTGCACACGCGTACCGTACGTTTACGACGGCAGCAATTTATAAATACAAAAAATTATACATCGTTTTCCCGACACGGTACTCCGTGAACGGTTATAGTGGATTTTTACAATCATTTCAATCGTAATAGTTATAACTTAACAACCTATCTCGACAATAATGCGCAGTATGTTAATTGTCAGTTGAATCGTTACACTCGTGTTTTTGTGAACCGTTTTTTGTTCTACATAATACATATATTTTACGTAACACATTACTACACCTGCCGTTCGTCCGTACACTCAACTTAACGCGGTGGTCGTCCACCAGACGACGACTACAGTGTTCGTAGTTTATGCAAACACATTGATGGCTAATAATCAGAACTTGTCGACAAGCGCCCACAGAGCACTCGCTCACGAGTACAAAAGTCTGCAAGAAGAACCCGTCGAGGGTTTCCGGGTAAAGCTTATCGAGGACAATCTTAGAGAATGGGAAGTGGCTATATTCGGACCACCAGAAACCCTTTACCAAGGAGGATACTTCAAGGTAATTGTACAAACTTGCACAGGGTTCGTATGCCTACTATGAATCCTGCTGTCTTCGTCGGACATAATTCTGTGACTACAACATACTATACTATAATCGGTATACTTTATCGGCTCCATCTTTTAGTTTTCTTTTTTGTGGATATCTAGCATTTATTTTTCCTGTACAAAATTATTTATGCCTAAAGCCTACCTTAACATTCGTATATCCTTTTTACATTTTTATCATATATACTTTTGATTTTGTGCTAATTATTACATTCTTTGTAACAAATGTGTATCAAAATATATAGATTCAATTTAAGCTAATTCATTTTGATTGTTCAAATTAGGTATTTGTTTTTCTGCTTAATTCACATTATTTAACAACTTATAACGCTTAGCTTATGTTATAACTAACACTGACCTACATATTTCTCCAATAAAAACAAAATAATATTCTAGACACTTGATTTCCTTCCGTTGTCTCTTACTTTGAGTTACTACTCAAGAAAGTTACTCAAAAATATATTGAAATTAAAACATTATATATAATTTATAATTTTATATTTATATTTAGTCTACCTTATTTTAAATGTTATAATTTTATTTAGGTATATTCTTATTTACTTTATCTTTATAAAGGAATATATTTACTTATTAAGGAGATGACAATTTTTATCTGTTGGATATTTTTTATGTCTACCTTATATGATATAATCATTTGAGTTACATAGTTTTTAATTCTATTTAATTTTCATTGTATTTAAGTATGTGTTACATACCTATTCTATTTTTAATAATTGCTCATAAACCTGTATGAAAAAGTGGTAAGTTCAATTTGAACTTTAACATTTTTTAAGTCCATCTTTAAAATTCAAATCATGTATCAACAAAACAAGTGCCATTCATGTGCCATTTACAAAGTAGGATAATTAATACATTCTCCCAAAACTATTCTTAAATAATTTTTTTATAATTATTAATGTTTTAATGACATGAATCATAATTAAGAATAAAGTATATTTTTCTATATTTCCTTTGGAATGATATAAAGGTCAGTAAATTAGTTGTAATTTATTTTTCAAAAATACTTAAATATCTATGAGTATTACACCTATATTGATTATGTATTTATGTATAACAAAAAGTGTTATAGACTGAATGACAAAACATTAAATACAAGCTAAATCTTTATAATTTTTTTGGAAAATACTTCTCCAATTAATAGTCTCTCAGCTGATGTATTGTGTATTAAGCTTAATACTGATAGCACATAGGTACTAATAATTCTGTGTGTATTTATATAATTATAATAACTTAAGCAATTATAAGTTGTTTTTTTAATTATATTTCACACAAATATTTATGCTATACAATTATTATTTTATGTAGATAAAGACTTCATACTTAGAATATTCAAAACAATATTTCTATCATTTAATTACTTCCTATTTTACTAGGTATTGATATATTTGGTCTTCCGCTGAAATTTAAGTATTTTAAATTTAGACTTCCTACTTCTGTATTTTGTTTACTTAAATAATATAGATAGATAGTGATTTTATTTTATTAAATAACTCAAATTAATTTAATTTAGTTATTATTTGTTAATAATAAGTTAATTTATTATTTTTTAGGCGTATATGAAGTTTCCAGCAGATTATCCATATTCTCCACCAACAATTAGATTTCTGACTAAAGTGTGGCACCCAAATGTATATGAGGTATGTATATTATTTGAATCTTGTTGCAAAAGTGAATCATACATTAAACAACATTTTTATAAGATATAGATTTAAAAATATTTGAAGTATAAAAAAATTATTTATAGTTTTTAGCGCTTGATAAAGTTTTCTTTTTTTTAAATATGGTATATATCAGTATGTATATATAAATATATATATATATATATATATATATATATAAACTTGGCACTCATACCCTTTTACAAATAATTAAAGATTTAAGAAGAAATTTAAGTGTAGTATTACGGGATATGATATTCAGATTATAGAACATTTTTTTTTAAAGGTCAATTTGATTTAAAGTAATTAGAACAAAACTGTATTGATTATACATAATGTTAATTTGTTACTTACACTTATGGCATAGTAGGTAGATACAGCAATTTATTATTGTCTTTTTTTTTTTTGCATATTAAATATTAAAAATATTTAAACTTATTATAACTACTTAAATTAAATTGTTGCGTAGTTAATTAATATTGCAAATAAATATTTCTTGAATAATTAGTATGTTTCAGTTTAATTACGTAAAACCTTTATTTTTATTTTTTTAGTGATTTATGTATTAAAACTCTAATTCTTATTTTTACTTTATTTTATTTAAAATGAATAATTAACAATCCATTGTTGTTGATTTCCGATTTCCTTAATTTTTAATATTTAAAAAATGTTAGTATTCAAGATTATGTACCAAAACATGCTTAGTTATATTTATAAATAACATTTCTTTTAAGTCTACAAACATTTAAAAAAAAAAATGTTTGACGAGTTATTCATTTTTATGTTTACCTAACTGGAAATAATTTATATGTTAGTTACCTCAGAGGTGTCATTTTAACTATGAGATACCTCATAATAATAAAATAATAATCTTGAATACATAATATTAAGTGAAAAAAATTATAAAAATGTTTCTAGTATAAGAAAAATAATTAATTTGAATTATAATAAAATTATTTTTTATGTAATAATGTTATTTTGTTGCTCTACATGTCAGGGACAAATGTGAGGAAAGTCACATAAATCTAGGAGGTCACTGCCAAGTTCTTTCCTTTTAAAGAACAAATCAGTTTTATTAAGCCTATTACTACTTAAGAAAATACCTGTTTAGTTGTAACATCAAGGTGATCATACTAAAATGATAAGTAGAATTTTGTCTGTGGCCCCGAAAGAGTTCAATATTTATTCGTTTGTAAAGAAGGTCATTTGTTTGCCAAGCAATATCCATTTAAATTCTATGGATCTTTATTATTATTATATAAATAGAAGGTTATGGTTAAATAAAATAAATAAGAATGTATGATTTTTACATTACTACATCAGTTAGTACTAGTGATGGGCATATCCAGATTTCATGGATTATCCAGATTATTCAATTCAATGTTGCTATTCAATTACTCATTTTTACATCTAAATTAAATTAATTCTATTACATAATTTTCAAACATAAATATATCATATTTAACATTAAAAACAATAACCTAAAAATTAAAAATAATTATAAGTTATATATAAAGCAAATTTATTTAACCGGATTCTTTGGCAAATCCGGATATCCAGATAATTCAGATATTCGGATTTCATGCTCATCCCTAGTTAGTACATATTGGATATAATATCTTCATATTGGATTTATAGTTTTAATTTTTTACTTTATAAATACTATCTTCTCCATTAGTTAATCGCATTATTTTATTATGATCTTATCTTAACTTAAATTTAAAATTTGAATTATAGTATATTTAAATAACGCTTTGAAGGATTTGATTTTAAAATAAAATTGACAATATAATATAAATTATAGTATTGCTAAATAAATAAATAAATAAATAAAAATAACTGAAATGTTAGCCATTAGAGTCTTACTTAATTTATTAATTTTATAACTATATTTATTCAAATTAATCTTCTATTTAAAGAAATTAATATACCTATATGCATTGATTTGATTATCCAATTAATAGATAAGTATAAATAATTATTATTTTTCTAGGTCAAGGTTTGGTTTTATTGTTTTATATAATTTTTTTTAGAATGGTGATTTATGTATTTCAATTCTTCATCCACCAATAGATGATCCACAATCTGGAGAGTTACCATGTGAAAGGTGGAATCCTACCCAAAGTGTCAGGTAAATAATACAAGTATGTTATAGCATACGATTTTTAAATACCATTGTTCCAAAGCTTATGTCTTAGAGACCTTCGCATTCACTAGAGTTTTGTTGCCAGAACTCTGGGAATAGATAAGGATGCAGCATACAAACTCTAGTGTGAGAGTATTTTATCTACTGTGTAAATACCTCAAAATCTTATCTGATTTATTGGTAGTTATCTTTGTCAATCTGGTTGTCGACTAACCATAATTATTACTTTAGAACATAAGTTTTTACTAAACACACGTGATAATTGATAGTTTGATATTACCTAGTGTTCTAATTAATATTTTTTTTTTTTTTGTACATTACTGATAAAGCACTTTTTAATTTTGAATTCATTTTTTTTTTATAAAACTCATTTTTTGGCTTTTTAAAAAAAAAAAGTTGTCCACTCTACTCATTTATTTTTATTTTTATTTTGTTCTTGATTTAATAATAAATAAACAGCAATTGCAGCTGCTGATCTGGTTTGAACAGACATGGTACCTATTAATAATTAATTATTCACCTATTACACTGTTACCTAAATGACTTATGAATTATCTATGAATTCACAGACTATTTTAATTAAATATTTGTAGAGAAAATTGTATAGTCGTTCAGTAGTCATTATCTTTTGTTGTCTAGTACAATTTTAGATAGATAAAAGAAAAATTGTCAGGTGTAATCACATTATAGAGTTTAGGATAAAATAAATTACCAGAGTTCTCTGGTAATATATATGTAAAAGAGAAAAGTAGAAGATATTTGCTTATGTGTAAAGTGCATGACAGACCTCTTCCAACTCTACTATCTAACTCTGGCAAAAAGACTTAAGCATGTGCGAAGCCTTTAAGTGTAAAAAGTTTTGCAATTTAAATATTACATGTTATGATTAAGTACTATAAAATATAGTTGAAGTATTATTTTTATATTATTTACCTATTTTAAATAAAATATATTTCTAAATGTATTATAAAATGACTTATTTATATCATATAGTTTTCATTTATTAATAGGACAGTATTACTTTCTGTGATTTCTCTTCTGAATGAACCAAATACCTTCAGTCCTGCTAATGTAGATGCTTCCATTATGTACAGACGATGGAAAGATTCAAAAGGCAAGGATAAAGAATATGAAAATATTATCAAGTATGTCATTTTTATTGCTAATTTTTAATGAATATAACTAAATGATTCAGATTTTATTAAATTGTTTATGTTATTTCAGAAAACAAGTGGTTAGTGGTCGATTAGAAGCTGAAAGGGATGGTGTCGTGGTTCCACTAACATTAGAAGACTATTGTAAAGTGAGTTCCACTGCTCGTTCTTCGACTTCAGCTGCTGCAATGGACAGTGATTTTTATGTAGAAGACTACGATTTAGACGTAGAATCAGATGCAAATTCTGAAGATGAGTATCAGGATGATGCTACTGATAGTGGCAATGGTGAATCATGAAACCAAATGACTGTTAGGCATTTACAACAAATTAAACAATATTTAAAAACCTGACTTAATAAATATAATGAACATTTGTCTGCATTAGACAAAGTAACTTAAGCTATTTGGTTTAATGCTCTGTTTTGAACAATGGTCTTTGCATGTGATCTTAAAAATTGAAAATGTTATTGTTGACCTTGTTCTTATATCCTGCAGTCACTTATACATGGTAGACTTTATATATTTTATATATATATTTTCTTTCTTTTAATTTTGATGCATAACTGTGTACATTTAATACAATAAATAACTACTAAAAAATATATATTAATAACAACATAAATTCTGTTGACTTAGTTTTTAGCTTTTTCTTGTTCATCCCATTATCTGTAAACTTATCCTTAAATCTGCTGCTATTAGTTAATTTAATGTTCAAGTTTATTTTTTCCTTGTGTCTAAATGTTGATAGTACATACCTTCAAATGTTTATTATATTTTAATTAATATAGTATTGATATAATTTTATTAATTGTCAATTTACTTCTATGCTTATTGTTGTTTTTCGTACTTTCTAATTAATGGTAAAATATTAAAATGAAGAAAGCTCTTAAAGTGAAAATAACCTTTCATTTAAATTCATTATTCTTCTATTATTTTGATTGTGTAGTAGATTTTTTTTTTTTAAATTCTATTTTGGTACCACTAAAATTGACTTAAGAAAATATAGAGTAATTCTTAAACAAAAATACTAAGTATGAAACTTATAAATATCTCAATATATTTATAATTTGTGCTGAAATTTTTCACTATTGATCTATTGATACTTGTTATTTATAGGGTAATATAATTATATATTTAACTACACAGATAAGAAGATCGTACATTTTTCTTATTACAATTGAACAAATAATTTCATGTAATGTGACAAGTACAATTATTTTTTAAAATATCTGAATTTGTATTTTGGAATTACTTAAAATTTGGTTAAAAGTTAATATAATATAATAAACTACACAAGTTAACAATTTTGTATTAAAAAATGTTAATATTGTAGGTATATTAGAATTTACAATTGTATAGCTAGTGTTTTCATTGTTGTATCATAAGACTATACTAACACTTATTACAACCGTGGCACAGATTCATATAATTTCCGAATAATTATTTTATTTTAAATTCGTGAACATAATTTATGACTGGTGTTTTGAATACTTGCTGTCGTTGTAAATAAAAACAAGATCGAATCCTCATACGTTTTATACAATCATTGGAAATAGTCATGTTTGTATAATCGATGATCATCTATGTTACTCATACGTTTCAAAACAACATGGAGTAATTATTGTAACAGATCCAAGATCCGATGTCTTTTGTTGTGGTTGATGGTTTTCAATGCGTGTCAAACGAAATTATTATAGTTGTTGATAAAAATTGATATTTTATACTTGTTCGTAATTCGAATTTATCGTTAAGGGAAACTTTGATATTATTGTGATTTGTGATGTTATTGTCACTAGTTAATTCGTCGCGTTTATAATCACTAGTATGCGTGTAGACTAGGTAATTGACGATCAACAGCTAGTGTTAAAAGCAAGGACCACCCGAGGTCCTTGAAATAAATACAATAATAAATAATATAATGTTATTATATAAATATATTTAAATGTTTAGTTTTAATTAATTTTTAACTAATTGTTCGCTGTTAAAATTCTTTACGGATCTACAATTATTTAATATAGTATATCATACTTGTATATTGGTAGAAAAATTATCCTAATTTTTGTACGTAAGATGAGCACCAAAGTATGGAAACTATAAAAAAAAACTGTTAACGTATTCATCGTGATGTAACCACGTCTAATGGCTATATATAATATGCTGTGTAAATGTATAATATCATTATATGTTTATATATAGTAAAATGTATCTTTTATATTAATCTTGTCTTTGTTATTGCACACGTCCAATGTGCGTGTGTATGTGTTAAATTGTCCCGCACGCTTAACGCGTTCACTACCTATCATGAGAATACTCAAAGGATACTCTCACTATATTTACTTTTGCGAATCATGCATAGTTTTCAATTTCTTCTCTCGTATACTAAACAAATTTTTTGTGAAGAGTAAATGAACTTATATATGTCTTATATAATGGTGAATATTATAGAATGATGGTATTTATATAATTTTTACAAATATATAACACCAGGTGAGTGAACTCGATTTCTCTCATGGTACATAAGTGATATAATTTTGTGTTGAAAATTAGGCTTGGTAGCCAACGTGAAAAACAAACATTCACAAATATTGCTAGACCTATGGTATTTATACCACAATATAACCACGTCCTTCCTATTCTAATACCTGTTATGGTGTTGTACAAAATCGATGTCAGGCAGTGATTTCAAACTGCACGATCCCTAGAAAAGAAAAAGTTAAGCTATAGCCATATATGGGGTTCAAGTACAAGACCTTTAAATTAAAGATAACATTTCACGAAGATTCAGCAATAGGTAATTGGTTAGTTTTGTGCTCAAATAGAAGGAACATTACAGTTTTCCACAAATTAAATTAACGTTTATTTGTTTCTAATATTTTTAAAAATCCTATGCCGTGGTGGTCAAAACCGGTTATTGGACCCGAAACTATAACTATAACTATACCGAACACGGGAGAAAGCTATGGCAGCGCCAACGAAAAATGGTGTTTATTTTCTTATTAAATGTATTTATTATTATTATAATTACACTATTATATGTGCATTTTAATGTTTGAAAATAATTATGTAATCACGAGTAACCGTGAGCATAGTACACTAATTTACAAAAAATTTAAATTCAGCTTCGTATAAACGATTAAAATTGACGTTATGAGGTGGAGGTGTTACCAAAATAAGTGCAGTTCTTAAATGATTTAATCTAAAATATAAATTAATAATTAACTCGTTAAATCAGAAGGGAATCTTGCACCAGACCATGGTGCTGAAGTTAAACAAAATTATTAATTCCATTTTTAAGCATAAAGTAGTAGAATAAGATACTATCAGTATAAGGCCTATAAATATTAGACCAAATTTGTGTTCTGTTTCCGTTAAAGACTTAGATCGTGTATGTAAAACTTTTAGTGAGATTTTATGTATTGAAATATTTATACCTACCTACTACTCGTATGATTATTATCTACGTTAAAATAACACTTTCCATGCATCATTATGGTTTCCAGATCAGTTGTATTTTCACTATGATGCTATTTTAAAATCATTCTTAATTATTTATTTGTTCAAATAATACAAACATATGATAATAATGAAAAAGTTAATGAAATTACGAATGGATGAAAAATTAGAGCAATTATTTAAATACTATCACAATGATAATGTGATCCTTATGGGTTAAACTGGTAACCATAAGTTATTAAGAAATTAAATATTAAATAATTCAAATAAGTATTGCTTATCATTTTTTGACATTGATTCATTGTCAACATTTAAATAAAAATTAATTGTAACGAAATAATATTGATCTCAAAGTATTATATTATTGTGTACAAGAACGCCCGCAAAGGGGCCATGCATATTAATTATAACATAATTGTATTGAGATACATTTATGAAGTTTAGGAATTAATTACATTATAAACTTACACATATAAGGGACTTATGTGATGATATAATGTTTTTTTTTCTATTTAGAACGAAGATACTAGAAATGTATTAAATTTAAAAAAAATCTTTTTGATTTGGTTTTAGAATTTTGATCTGACCCCGGGTGGGATTTTATCCTACGGGCGCGCTTGGTTGTGTATTATTACTAATTTTAATCTGTATCTATAAATTAAGTTGAAAAATATATAATATAATTATATACCATTTTGTGCTCGTTTTTCTTACTAAATTAACTAAAAATAAAATTGGATTGTATGGCTTACCTTAATAAATGGTTGGAGAACTTCATATTAATGATACTGATTTTGTTAATTATTAGCAGCCATAATTTCTGATTAAACCACTAAAATTGAGTTGTGCGGTACTCTAAACAATGACATCGGAGAACTGAAATTCAAGTTGCGAAATATCTTAGAGTTAGGTTCCAACAAACAAGTAAGTTACTTGTTTAAATATAGTATTATGTTTTTTGATTCAATCAAATCCAATAGTTCTTGAAATGAAAATTTCGTCATTCTTAAAAAATTTCAATATATTTTTAGATCTTCTTTTATCTCTTAATAGTCTTGAAGATATTCCTAATTTTTTTCTTTGTGTTCATGGCCTAATCCACCATCGATCCTCCATCACCATCACCAGGGCCGTGCCTAGGGGGGTGCAAGAGGTGCGCGTGCACCGGGCGCCATTGACCACCGGGGCGCCAAATACATTTTTATAATCTAAGTAATATTACTAAAATACTCAATATTAATTCATTTTTTTTTTCTCGTCGAACACCACTCGACATAATTAGCATTGCATTGATTGCCTACCGGTTACAAATATAGTGTTTTTATTCTTAGCGTTAGTATTTATTTTTCCCGAAATGACGACGTCGCTGATCGCCGTCGTCGATAACAACTATATTATTATTATTGTTACTTGATAAAATTAATTCAATAACATAAATATAGACTTAATATCATAACATAGACTAGGGGTGACGGTATTTTTTTTTTCCTTCGATATTTCGGTATGATATTTTATACCGGTATGAATCGGTATATATATAATCGAATAACCGAATATATCGTTATACTGGTAATTTCGTTCGGTATTTTCGATATTTCGGTATTTTCAATATTATCGGTATTCCGGTATTTTTAATATTTTGGTTATACAATAGAATAATAGATTATACTGATTATAGTTAAGATTTAATTTATTATTAAAAAGAATAATATATCATAATACTAATATGATTTAATTTACTTCTTAATAATTGTTTTACCTAAATCTAAACACTTTTGTCCGTAACACTGCACAAACGTCACAAACCACTTGAGAATTGAGACTAATGAGTAATGACTATTAAACATAAAATATTAATACAACGGCAACACGCGACAACGATAAGAACAAAATTATACGGAACCGACGGTCCGACCCGTATCAGTATTTGAGATATATTATTTAGTATATAAGTGTTACTATGTAGAAGGCTCGTAGTTATTTCCCTCCGAAAATTTTGTACAGTTTAAAATAGTTTAAAATATTAAATAATCAATTTCGGTATAATCGATATTTTCGATACTTCGGTAATTCGATATTTTCGATATTATCGGTATACCGTTTTTAAAAAATATACGGTATACCGGTATATCGACCTCAAATCGGTTTACCGGTATTACCGTCACCCCTAACATAGACTGCGACATATAACAACGACTGGAAGGAATTGTACGATTTTATTTTGAACCCATGATATCTAGTTTTCAGACGTACTGTGTTCACGTCATAGTGCATATTTTTCATCAGGAAACAATTATTCATCAAAGCCTCAAATAAAAATATTTCGTAGAGGGGATGGGGGCGCTAGAAATAATTCTTCGCGCCGGGCGCTGATTATGCTAGGCACGGCACTGACCATCACCTCTGATTGCGATTAAGCTTTTCAAGCGTTTATAAATAAACCTCCATCGCAGACTTAAAAACCACTTCATTAGTTTTTTTTTTTAATATGAACCCATGACGACATGCTTGCTGATATCAAATAGCAAACTAGTAAGTTGTAGTCACAATGTGATCGGATTGCTAGTCGTTGATCAACAACAGCTGGTAAGCAGCCTAATGTGATCCACGTTTAAAGCAATTATCGACAATTAATAAATCATTATGATCAATTACGTATGTATTGGCGAACGTTCGTACATGATTTAAAATCATGCTAACAAATTTAGGTTCAGGGGTTTTTCAAAAAAAATCAAATACAAATTTTTATTTAATTTGAAGTAAAAAGATTATAATCTTTAACAAAAAATATGGTGGTTAAAATCGATGGTTATTTAGGCGGAAATAATAAACCTATACTAGAAAATGGGACCTACTAAAGAATAATAATATAGCGTGATTTATGGATGAGATTTATTATGCGAAGAAGGGCGCTGATATCTATTATTTTTGATAAACCGTAGAGAAAACCACTTCCTTTTCTGCTAGTAATTCATCTACTTAAGTATAAAAACTCACTAAACCGGCAGAGGTTTATCTGTAAAAATATAGTTCAAAATTGCGTAAGTACTCATTGTTATAGTATCATAGGATAATGTTGGGTAATATTATTTTTATAGATCAACCTAATAGTGTTTGATTTAATTTTAATTATTCAAGTTGCACACGGTCCTGTCTGTAAAGCTGATTTGTTAAACCACGTTATTTAAAACATATTTTCGATTTAATCTGTACTGCCGTTAAATCCATTAAAATAGTCCTATAATAAATCCTATAATCGCTATCTATGACTTTGGTACCGCAAGGGGTGTGCACGAAGTGCGGCCGCACAGGGCCTCGAGATTTTTTATTGGTGTTTTATTTATTTTTTATTATTATCATACTGTTATCTTACAATATTATACAAAATTATACAAAAGAAACTCATAATATGTGGTGTAATAAATACTTAAAATAGTAGTATCATTATATTATAGTTTAAACTTCAAGCTCATATTAAAATAAAAATAACAGCATAACAATTATGCTTTCATTGTCACTTGGTCTAGAGCTGGGGAAAGGGAAGTATCGTTTTTATATATTGTACGGGGCCTCGCAAATCATAGCGTTGGCACTGCTTTGGTATGCCAATAGATTTATTTTATTGCTACAAGAAATACAATTTCCACGTGCGTAAGCAAATACAATTTTCCAGCGAAAGCGGAGCTAAAGAAACTACTTACCTAAATAATTTTCAATCCGTTACACCAACGTCAAATTAGTAAGAGCGTAACTTACACGGCAGACGACCCATCGAAGTAAACGAGTGCATTTATTTTTTAGGCGGAGAATTTTCATGTAGATGTGTTTGAACCCATTATTTTTCCGGAACAACTAATAATTTTAATTTCAATTAAAATGTACAATCAGTAATTTCATATTATCGATTTACAGAAGAAACCAATTGATAAGCAATAATATATCTGAAAAATGTACTACCCAATTTTAATTCATATTTGTACACATTTATTGTGACCAGGGCTGACGAAAACTTTTAAGGGTCCGGGGCTGATCGGTTTCTGGTCCCCTTACACTCGTTTGACCAAGATATGCATACTACTTGTACATATTTTAGTACAATAAAAATATTCAAATTTGCATTTATGGTACGACGAATGAGATTATAAAATAATTTTGTATAAAAGGCTGAGATGACGGGCCCTTTTGGAAGTACGAGCCCCGGGGCTTTAACCCTCGCTACCCTACCCTCTAGTCGGTCTTAATTGTAAAATTTTCATATTTTTAAATTAAAAATGTGAATCATTCAATGAAATTTATCCGAGGTTGTTTTTTGGTATTTAGCACTATTACATAATAATTAACACTGGTACTTTAGGTAAGTACACAATTAGCATAAATGTACCTTTATTAATTATTTAAAGCATAAGATACCATACCTTCATGATGCTTTGAGCTTTGAAACATCAAAATAAAAGTACATTATCGTAATAAATAAAAAATGTAAGATCAATATTTATAGTTTATTCATCTCTTCTAACGATTAGAACATGCGAAATTACTACGTAAAATTGTGTACTTAAAAAAAAATGTATGTATAAATATAAGTTTATATTGTATGAATATAGCTTATGCCCTAAATGTAACGCATACAATTGTATTACTATATTCACATTAAACTACAGTGTTAATTTTACTATTTTTATTTTTAATACAAAACGTGTCAACTGTGAAAACCTTGTACATATATACATCTACTGATATTTATATGATTTTTATGAGTAAATATGATAGATTAATGTAGTAAATCGGGTACAAAAATTGTTACCATGTAAATTTAAAGCAATTTAGAGAATGTATATTAGTTTAAATGGAAAATTGATAAATACTAAAAAGTTACAGTTGACTACGTGGTAATAATTTGTGCTAGTATTTTATAGGTACGTGTTTTACAAAATACAGTGTGTTTCACTCAAATGGTAACACAAATTATTTCCATCTTGTGATCTATGATTGAAGTGGGGTTTTTTCGGGGAGCTAGGGAATTTTTAAATACACACTTTATGATCATTTTCAAATTTTTAATCATTTTATTGTGCGCATGCAAAATCAAAATTAAATTATTTTAAATGGCAACACTTATTTTCAATACCAGATTCCAATATTCCATTTTTTTTGAAACAACTTTAATAAATAAACTTTTTTCTTATCTCATAAATTTACTGAATTACAGTAATCTGAAGTTAAAACCAAAAAGATTTTTGTTATATTTTTCAATTTTCTGTATTTTATCAATATGTTTTTTGGACAGATGTGAGTAAATTTACCAATAATGGCGTAATAAATAACAAATTAGCCGTTTTTGGGCACGTAATTATCCGCATTGGGCACTTGAAGCTAATTTTCATACAGTGTGGAGAATAGATGTATGGCGTGGAATATTAGAAAATTCCGTAATAAAGCCCTTCTTTTATGATGGAAACCGAAATGGAAGAAGATATTTGGATTTTATCTTTAACCATTTACCACTAATATTGGTAAATGTTCCATTACATATTGGGAAAAACTTGTTTTTTAAACAAGATGGTAATTCGGCACATAATACAATTGTCATTAGACAATACCTTCACCATAGGTTTGGAAATCGTTGTATGAGAACATATGAACCGAAAAGATGGCCAGCGTGTTCACCGGATTTGACATAACTTTGTTTTTTTCTTTAGTGTTATTTAAAAATTGTAGTTTACGCTGAACCCGTCGCTTCAAACCAAAAATAATATGAAAATAATAAATTACAGAAAATTGAAAAATGTAGCAAAAATTATTCTTGCTTAAATTTAAGATTGCTATAATTCAGTCAATTTTTGAGATAGGAAAAAAGTTTATCTATCAAAGTTGTTTAAATAAAATCTAAGTATTGGAATCTGGTATTGAACATAGGTGTTGTTATTTTAAATAATTTAATTTTAATTGTGCATGCGCAAAATAAAAGGATTAAAAATTTGAAAATGATCACAAAATATGTATTTAAGAATTCTCTAGCTCCCCGAAAAAACCCTATTTCAATCAAAGGTCACTGGATGAAAATATTTCGTGTTATCATTTGAGTGAAACACACTCTATATTCAATACGGTTTTACTGCAGTGCACAGTTCTTTCAGTGTGTATTAGCATTAATTATAAATATTAGTATTTGTAATAAATAATAATAGGTTGTATTGTAATACCTAACTTAATGTTACCTGTTGAACTATTCGACACTACAGCGCGGAGCGTGTGTGCGTTAACACCCAAATAGGAATTTGGGAAACCGATTACTGCATTACGCGATCTAACTGCGGTATTGGATCATAAATACAAACCATGTTTGGCGCGTCCCCGGGAAATCCTTCGGCGGAGGTCCACAAAAATATTTAACGTACTTATAATGTACAGTGAATGTATACATAATATTATTACACAACATATATCGTACACGTAAATTGACGTTTTCCTGTGCACGCACGGTAGAAGATAATATTCATAAACCGGTGTGTATATTTTTAATACTTTAAAAAGTTATAATCGTCCATAACGCGGTCATTGCTGCTGCAGAAGTAAGAGCAGTCAGTATATAGAACTTGCACGAGACCTTGCGCGAAAGTGCATGATTTCATTCGCCTCTTACTTATCGAACATCGGGTTTGTAATTTGAACACGTATGGGTATTAATAATTAATATGCATCAAATACGTTATCGTAGTGAACATTATGAATCGAATCTATATTGTTTGATTATGTTTACGATTCCGTACGACAAGACATTCCTTGTTCTTCAAAAAAAAAAAAGTCTAAGATATTTTAAACCTACCAACAACGATTTAAAATATATTTAAAACTAATTTAATTTAACTACTTTAAACTAACTAATTTAAACCACCCGCTCTTCATCTTAGTTTAGACTCATCCCGGTCATAGTCGATGTCTATAGATGCGCTTTACAAATACCCATATCGGCTACCAAATTGATTGTTTATATATTATGTATAATTGCCATTTATTGAAGTATCGTAAACGGTATGTGCTACAACTAATGCCTACTAGTTATAAATATTTATTACATTTCAAGTTTAGTCTTAAATAACGATTGAAGTATCAGTTATATTTTGGGGATAAAACATATGCTTGATATGTTAATCTATTACCAATAAGACACTATAATTCTTACTAGGTATAAGTATTAATAATAAATTCTAAGAGTAATAAATTAAAATGATTTAATTACACATATTATATATATATATTGTTTAATATAAAGTATTACTATAGTATTCAAATCTATAATTGTAAATCTGTAAATAATTACAATTAAACATTGCCTGGAGTGTAAACAATGCATTATTATTATTAATTTATTATTATATTATATAATTATTATTATTATAATGTAGTGATTTAAATACGCGTGGTATTTAATACATCAAAATTCAGATTTTTAATTCATTGGCTATTTAATATAGTGAAATAATAGATGATTTTTAAGCTTATAACTTTAACAAAAAACGATTACTACCATTGTTGATAATACATTGCTACAATAGTAACGTAAAGTAAAGAATAATTGTTTTGAGGTTTTAAGAATCACATTGAGTATATTATTTATGAACATAAAAGTTTCAACATAAATCTACAGAGAAGAATATCCGTGTTAAAAATAACAGAGAACATATTTACGTACATATAATTTTCAATCAAATATATCTACAATCTACAGAGAACATTATGGAAGGAGGTACTTATAAGTATTATAAGTATATAAGTATATTATAAGTACCTTTATTATTTATAATACACTTTTTAATTAACTATTAAGTACATATTAATACCACGTACAAAACACTGATTATTATATGAATCAGTTAGTACTAATGTCTAATCTAAACATTTCTAATATCATCTTATTTTCAGCACACGCTTTAGAATTACTTAATCTCACTTAATCGAGAAAATAGGTATATAAAAAAATGTAATTCTCGTCAAAGATCAATGGGCCACCATTAAAAAATTAACAAAATAAGTTTTTGTGACAACATTATATTAGTATAATTCTTTACATATAAAGTATTGCAAATATTAAAAAATGTAATCAATTCAAGAGAAATCGATTGATTCATGTTAATATAATTACAATGTGAGTCTAAGCTATTCTACATGGTTGTTTGTAGTTATTATATCTATACATACAGTGTATTTATTGGCGTACATATGGGGGCTTAAGATAAATCTCCCCCAAGGACATAAAAAAATTTCGTTTTGAAATGGTTAGAATGAAAAATCTGCACATTATGAATATTTTATCGTAGTTAAAAAAAGTAGTAATTGTAAATTATAATGGAACCACAAAAACATTAGTTTTTTGTAAGGGAAGGTATAAAAATAGATATTGGATATTGACATAGTAACTATGTTTATAATTTAATATACGCCACTGAGTGTGATATTTTGTAAAAATATCTAAGCAACGAGCATATGCGGAAGTAAAAAAGAACCGGATGGGCCTCGCTCTGCTGTACACTTGGGGGTGGAGTGCGACTCTTCATAGGATAGGTCATTATAATGGATTTGTTAAATTTGAATTCAATGATAGGTATCATTGTATACGAAAAACGATTCTGAACGGAGATGATATGTTAGTCTAGAATATAATAAATTGTTATTTATAAATATTGTAATAAGTATATTTTATTTTGAAACGAAAAATTTAGAAAAATTGTCTATAAATAAGTCAAAATATGTCAAAATACTTTGAAAACTTAACTATATATAGAAAACGTCAATATAAAGATTTGGTGAAAATTTCAAGATGTTGCAGTTTTTCGTTTTTGAGTTAGAGCATTTTAAAAAAAACCGATATCTTTGTCAGTCTAGAATATATTATACATAATATTATATTTTACATGTAATATTATGTCAATATTCGCTGTTCAAACGCTTATAAAAAAATTTATTAAAAAAATAATAATTTTTGAATGACATTAAGAACTATTTCTGTGGAATCTTCTATTAAATTTTCAAGTATTTTGTACGAGCCAAATTTTTTTTATCACCGATTATAAAAAAAAATGTAAAAAAATCGAATATTTTAAATGACT
This sequence comes from Sipha maydis, assembly GCA_034509805.1. NCBI lineage: Eukaryota > Metazoa > Arthropoda > Insecta > Hemiptera > Aphididae > Sipha > Sipha maydis. The sequence goes on along the minus strand of JASXSY010000077.1, from coordinate 39,914 downwards.
ATAAGTGGCTTAAAAATCAATATAATATTTTGAAAAAAATATGACATAAAGGAAATACCAATCTTAACAGCTGGTAGAAATTTCAAAAATCTGCCACTTATACTTTTTGAATTATAACAAATATTTAAAATCGTTTGAGAATAAATCGCTATTTTATGCAATTTCGTAAATATTTAAATTTCAAACAGTCATAACATTTTTTCCTCTAATTCCGGTAGAAATTTTTTTAAAGATTTTTGAAGAGTAGCTTATAGATAACCTAGTGTTAAAATTTTGAACCTTAAGTATCAACAGAAAAAATTTTATGAATTTTTATCTACAAAATAACTTGCAAATTATCATGATTTTTACATATTTCGTATAAATTGGAACTTTGAGCACTTATAAAAAAAGATTGTGACTTACGATTTTAGATTTTTTTTTATCAGTTAAGGAACAACTTATAAAAAACCTTGTATTAAACTTTCAAGATTTTCTGGCCGGCCAAAAAAATTTTATCGTTATTTTAAAAAAAAATACTTAAAAAAATTGAAAATTTTAATTGTCTATAAATAGCTTAATAAAAGTCAAAATACTTTGAAAATTTAACGGTGTATAGAGAACACTATTAAAAAATATTGAAATTTTTTTAGTTTTGACCCCCCAAAGTACCAAATAGATTCACTTTCCTTTCAGAAAAGTTGCTACATAAGGCAATCGAAGCTTTTTTACTGCCCCAAATCGTGTCGACAGACACAAAAAAAAAACACGCATCATTGTAAAATCAATACATTCTTTACTCCGTTCAGAATCTAAAATGTCATATTATAGGAACAATATTGTGAACTTGTGACATAACTTGTATCTAATTTATTTTTCTTACTTATTTGAAATCGAAATTATAAAAAAAAATAAATGTTTAATTTAATTATATTATACGGTATAAAAAGCGAAGGAACACTTATAAAAATTTACAGACATTAGTCATAAATGTACCTATAATGCAAATACAATAAAAAGTTATAAGTTGATATATGATTAAAAAAAAAATTGACAAACCATTACTATAATTAATATGAACATTCCATATTTATACAGTAATACTTCGTAATCAAATAATTTTTATATATTACCTATGCATGTATTTTAGTGTGGAAATATAACATAACATATTCTACTATACTTTCTAGTTATGACAAAAATGGTTGTGTAAATACATACAATGTGCACCACTGTATTACCCAATTTTTATTCGGATAAACTAGAAAACATTGAAGTTTACTCAGTATAGCTAATTACTAATTTTGAAAATCCATACATACAGTGTGTGCTACCGTATTTCCCAATTTTGATTTGGATAAACTGGAAAACATTGTAATCCACTCTGTAGAGCTAATTGCTAATTATAAAAATCCAATCGCGTTGCACAATTTCAACACGCGTGCAAACAGTACACTGCGATAATAATTTTACTAGGTATTTTTTATCAATCGCCCGATATTATTGTTGTACATATACAAGGTTCAAAAAAGACCTGTGCACATATACACAAATACAAAAAATAATATTTACTAAACATACTACATTTGTACATGTATACACGTATAATGTCATACACGTTTATCTCGACCAGAAAAGTAATAATTATTTATCATTGCATACACAATTATACTACATAAAGCCATATAATGGGGTATGTGTATAATAATAATAATAATAATGTGATAAAACGAGTAAAACGGAATTTATTCATCGCACTGCAGGACCAGCACCGAACGTTTACAGTGTACCAGCGGCAATAGGTTTCAGTGGTCACACGTTAACTAAACGACGACAGCCTGCAGTATCTATTGGACTGAAACGCAACACAGGACCTGTAGCGGAATACCACTTGCTGCCAAATAACCTCAGAGATCAAACACGTTTTGGAAAAATACACCAACCCAAATATAATTTCAGCTATAGGAAACCGACAGCATCAGGTTAGATTTAATTTTATAGAATTGAGATTTTCATATTTGTAAACGTCGCAAAATTTACAATCCTGATTATAAATTTTTTTTATTTAGCGATATGAGTTGTTGAAAATCCACTAGTTAAAAATGTAGTAAAAATAAGTAATAACTAAGATCGTCTAGAACATAGTATTCACTTATAGAAATTGAGTATTCTCTCTAAAGAACCAAGGTTCCACGACATTTGATCCGATAAATAATATCCGGCGACAAATGATCCGCGTTATTAGATCCAGTGCAAAAATATCCTGTACTCAAATTAACCGGGTTAAAAATATCCGGTATTTTATAAATAATATAAAATCAAAATTATTGACAGTTAAAAAAATATATAAATATAAATGTAGGTATAATAATTATTGTAGGATAAATATAATTGTGTTTCTATGATAAATAAATAATATAAAATCAAAATTATTGACAGTCAAAACATAAAATAATTGTTTTTCTATGATAAATATATATAATTTAATGATTAAAAATTGAAATTATGAGCAATACGTATTCGTTTTATAACAAATTCGAGTGGCATATTTAATTTTATTAAAAATAATGTCAAAAAACGTTTAATAAAACCTTACAGGTGTTAATGTGTTGAAGTTGTGTTGTGTTGTGTCAAAGTGTTGTAGTGTGTTGTATTTATACACCACGAAAACCAGAAAACTGATTATCGCCGGTTATCGTTGTCACGGGATATTTTTGATGCCGGTTATTTTGTCGCCGGGATATTATCTACCGGATCATTTGTTGTCGGATATTATTTATCGGATCAAATGACGTGTCACGAAGAACCAATAATAATAAAGAACCGGATGAGCCTCGCTCTGCTGTACACTTGGGGGTGAAGTGCGACTCTTCATAGGATAGGTCATTATAATGGATTTGTTAAATTTGAATTCAATAATAGGTATCATTGTATACGAAAAACGATTCTGAACGGAGATGATATGTTAGTCTAGAATATAATACATTGTTATTTATAAATATTGTAATAAGTATATTTTATTTTGAAACAAAAAAATTTAGTAAAATTGTCTATAAATAAGTCAAAATATGTCAAAATACTTTGAAAACTTAACCATGTATAGAGAACGCCAATATAAAGATTTGGTGAAAATTTCAAGTTGTTGCGGTTTTTCGTTTTGGAGTTAGAGCATTTTAAAAAAAACCGATATCTTTGTCAGTCTAGAATATATTATACATAATATTATATTTTACATGTAATATTATGTCAATATTCGCTGTTCAAACGCTTATAAAAAAATTTATTAAAAAAATAATAATTTTTGAATGACATTAAGAACTATTTCTGTGGAATCTTCTATTAAATTTTCAAGTATTTTGTACGAGCCAAATTTTTTTTATCACCGATTATAAAAAAAAATGTAAAAAAATCGAATATTTTAAATGCCTATAAGTGGCTTAAAAATCAATATAATATTTTGAAAAAAATATGACATAAAGGAAATACCAATCTTAACAGCTGGTAGAAATTTCAAAAATCTGCGACTTATACTTTTTGAATTATAACAAATATTTAAAATCGTCTGAGAATAAATCGCTATTTTATGCAGTTTCGTAAATATTTAAATTTCAAACAGTCATAAAATTTTTTCCTCTAATTCCGGTAGAAATTTTTTTAAAGATTTTTGAAGAGTAGCTTATAGATAACCTAGTGTTAAAATTTTGAACCTTAAGTATGAACAGAAAAAATGGTATGAATTTTTATCTACTAAATAACTTGCAAATTATCGTGATTTTTACATATTTCGTATAAATTGGAACTTTGAGCACTTATAAAAAAAGATTGTGACTTACGATTTTAGATTTTTTTTTATCAGTTAATGAACGACTTATAAGAAACCTTGTATTAAATTTTTAAGATTTTCTGGGCAGCCAAAAAAATTTTATCGTTATTTAAAAAAAAAATACTCTAAAAAATTGAAAATTTCAATGGTCTATAAATAAAAGACAAAATAGTTTGAAAATTTAATGGTGTATAGAGAACGCTAATCTAAACATTTGGTGAAAATTTCAAGTATTTACATCGATTAGTTTTTGAGTTATAGCAAAATAAAAAATTTGATTATGTCGAAAACTGGTTTTGCGTAAAAACTCCCGTTTTTCCCAAAATTTTTTAGGGGTTTTCCCGTCGCATTTAAAAAATATTGAAAATTTTTTAGTTTTGACCCCTCAATGTACAAAATAGATTCACTTTCCTTTCAGAAAAGTTGCTACATAAGGCGGTTCCACGCCATTTGATCCGGTAAATAATATCTGGCGACAAAAGATCCGCGACATTTGGTCCGATGATAAAATATCCTGTATCAAAAAAATCCGGTAAAAAAATATCTGATAATTTATTTTTTTAATAATTTAATTAGTTAATAAATGTAATAAATAATAATTCTATTTTTAATAATAACACAAATGAATTTAATATTATAATCGAACGTTTTTTAAAAACATGTTTATATTTAAGTAAAAGTTTAGTAAAAATAAAAAATAAGTAGAAATATCTATATAAGTCTTTAAATATTATATTATATTATATTATATTTTTCTTTATTATAAGAATTGTACAGACAGAAAAAATATCGATCAATCTTATGTGTACTACTTTCGTCGATTATAGTTTATGTACCTATGTGAACAATCTTATCATATTTAGTGTAATTATGATTATACCAATTTGCTAAGCTAAATTATTTAAAAGGCATCGCTCATAATTTTAATTTTTAATTTTATAGCTTAAAGACTTATAGAGATATTTCTACTTATTTTTTATTTTTACTAAACTTTTACTTAAATATAAACATGTTTTTAAAAAACGTTAGATTATAATATTAAATTCATTTGTGTTGCTATTAAAAATAAAATTATTATTTTTTAAATTTATTAACTAATTAAATTATTGAAAAAATAAAAAATAAATTATCGGATATTTTTTCCCCGGATATTTTTGATACAGGATATTTTTTCACCGGACCAAATGTCGCGGATCTTTTGTCGCCGGATATTATTTACCGGATCAAATGACGCGTCACCACATAAGGCAATCGAAGCTATTTTACTGCCCCAAATCGTGTCGACAGACACAAAAAAAAACACACATCATTGTAAAATCAATACATTCTTCACTCCGTTCAGAATCTAAAACACACATCATTGTAAAACCAATAGATTCCATCACTCCGTTCTGAATCTAAAATTTGAGGGAGGGTACTTGTATTAAATTGGCCGCCCAGTTATAAAATTTTAATTAGTGTTGAGTTGCAAGTAGTTAGAAATTAGTTGCTAATTTTAGGTGCACGTTTGGTTTTAATATATCACGATGGGCCAACATCACACCATGTCCAAAAACCCGATTTTTATAAGTGTTAGTTACCATAAAATAATTATAATGAGAAATAAAAACAGATCCAGTAATTTTTGAGAACCTACTTATTTCAGGTATACTAAAATCCATTTTTTTTTCTTTATGAGATATTAGCGACTGAGTTAGTTTGAACTTGATAGTTATTTTTTGATCAAATTGTACCTAATTAGTTAATACTAATCGGAAGTACAGTCTAGTACGAGCTTCTACGAGTATTGACAAAGTTAAGCGATTACTTAGTCACTTATCCCACATTCATCAATTTAGTGTAGGATTAATTTCGATTACTATCGATTACTCCCGAGCTGTGTAGGAATGATTCCGATTATGTACGAGTGTAATTTCGCTAGCTTTGACTCTAAATAATTTTACCGCCTTTTGGGTGATCAACTATGAGTGCCATCGCGAATACATAATTGTAGCAAGTGATTAGTCCCATATTACTCGCGAGTGTCAATAACTAATTTATCTATAAATTAATCATATATACTTGCGTGTTATACACATATGAGATCGGTTTCATACGATACGACTAAACTGCTTATAAATAATATTTATAAATTGTTCCTAGGTTTTTTATGAAGACTTTTCATTTTTATAATTAATAGTTTTATATTTTTTCTTGACTGAACCTAGGATATGAAATGAAATAAAATAACTTTATGGGTTTGAAGAAATTATCACTTCATTGTCTGCGATAATGTGTTGGTAAATATTCAATAGTCGTAACGTTCCTTTGGAACAATTATTTTATTTCATACATTTGTGTGAAATTAGTGATGTGAAAAATTAACAACATTAAATTTAAAAAATAAACATGTTGGATAAAACTTTGAATATTTTTGAGAAGAAGAACGTATACGTTTTTCGAAAATAATGATATTCCATTGGATTCAATTTTTAAATCAATGGGTTGATGTACAATGGTGTTTATTAACCAAACTGGTACACCGGTGCTGGTTCATGTTTTAACATTTTTGAAAGTTTCCTATTAAATTATTTAGGGCGTTAAACACATTGGATGTATTGGGTGACAATTTATTTTATACATATATTATTTTTTAACTCTTCTAACATTTGCAAATACTGGTACCGTGTTTCCTCTGACGGAAAATCATTTTTGCGAGAAACTTATCGAGTTGCAAATTATGAAACTTTCGTTGAAATTAATAGTTGCAAATCACCCCCAAAGTTTTGATACCGGTTTAGATTCGATATGACAATTTAGGGTGGCTATATCAAGTTGTTCATCCCCCTCACCTTGGAAATGAAATTTTAATTGTGATGAATTTGTTGTGTTGCAAATTAGTAGCTAATTCTTAATGCACGTATATGATAAATTGAAGGAGGGACAACTTCACACTTATGGTTTTTTGTAACATGGAAAATATAATTATTATTAGTTATTAATAATAATAATAATAACTTATTATACATATGTCAGGTTGTAGCTTTTAGAATAAAAAACAAAATTTTAACTAGTACCAATAAAACAATTGAATTGGTGTTACTGTATTTTGTATACATAAAAAAATTTAAATACATTTTTTTTCATCATAGATAACATATTATTGATTTACTTAGTCAACTATGGGTTGTTCTAAAGTAGGAACTTCAAAAACTTGATATATTTAAACACTGAATCAGAAAATCAAAAATATTATTTATCCAATTGTGTCCCTAATTGCTTGCAATAGTTTAAATTATTTTAATTTCTTCAATTATATAGCAAATGGAATAGTAAAAAATATTGTTAATTCATGAATGTAGTGTATATAGTTCGTCAATAATTTATACTAATATAAATGAATCTCATCAGTATGAATCATATTGATTTTTTTCACATTGGTCAATAACAAATTATACATTCTACAGTTAATAATATACTCGTTTAATGAAATCGAGCAGTAGCAAAGCAAAGCCGGGTCAGCTATTGTTTCGAAGCTAGTGTTGATTTAAATACGTATATTAACTATCTATTACTATTCTGTAATATGAATAACTTAACACACTGTATAAAGAAAAAATATATATATTTATATATTCATAAAATTGTTATTTAGAAGGCACCATATCAGTATTCACTAAAAACAGCCATGGACAAGAAGCTCTTTCAGTTACAATACTCTAGAGGTAAAATCTTCCCATTAGGATCTATGATTAGGAATCATAGGAAAGTAGAAGTGATAGAAGAATATCAACTGGGAATATGAAAATTCATGTGATGAACTTGATTATCTAAAGATAGAAATTACACGAATGAAAATTGATATTTTTGAAGGATCAGAATTAAGACAGCAAAAAGCGGGAGCGGAGGTTACAGATTCATATACACAGAAGCATCAATATAAAATCCTAGGATGGGAGGAATAAATGAAATTCTAAAAAAATATATTGAAAATAAAGTTAAGGATTACGTGCGGTATATAGCAAAGGAATTATTTTAATCACTATTGAAACCTAACCTATAAAGAGATAGTTGAACAGTGGAATATCTGTCTTAACTCTAAGGAGGGAGAGGGAATAAAAACCCAATTAAAAAACGTTAGGACTATATTTTGTTTTTACCCTCTTCCTAAAAAAATCTAAGACGTATTACGGGAGTTAAAACATTTATTATATCTAATATAAGTACTTTTTTTTTAAAATTTACTAAATATCATTTAAAGAAACTTACTAAAAATATTAAGGTTTTAAAAACTAAAAAAAAAAACTATAGAACATATATTAGGCTAACTAAAAGTACTAAAAACAAAATATTTAAAATAATAATCAACAAGAGGTTATCTTGTTAAATCATAAACTCTAATTTTTTTTTATAATTTTATCTTAGTGAATATATATAAAAAAACCTACACAAATAAATCAATTGCACATACACCACTGCAATTAAACATAATTATATAATAATTATGAAAGATTGATTCCGAGACACTTAACTGCTAGCCAATAGAAAAGATGAATAAATATTTTCTAAGCCTAACGGCTTATGAAAGAATATGCTTTTCACAACCATAAATTAAATCAGAATTCTAAAACCAAATATATCGCTAAATACATATTTCGTTATAAATATCTAGTATTTGACATGTTATCTATTTGCATAGATTTGTGTATCGTGTTCTTTTTAATAAACCTATACCACGTAATTTGTCTTCATTTTCAAGAATTTATTCCGGCTCCTAACATTTACAATCCGAAAATGGACTCAGTGCGACCTAAAGGGCCGCAAGTATCATTTCAAGGTCGCACGAAATTCGGACGCATTGATAATTGTTATCCTGCCCCCAACAAGTACACGATAAAGCCAGCCATACAACGAGCAAAGCCAATTACACAAAAAGTTTTCGCACCGTAAGATCACGTCATTAATTATATATTTTAATATTATTGCTAACAATTATTTCGGCGATGCAAATGGTGCTCCGGGATCTTAACTATAAAATAATCCAAATAAGTGCATTGTTTATAATTCGAATAAATAATTCAAATTACCTAACGCTAATTAAAAACTAAAATTACTAATTACGTCCAAGGAAAATTTTTATATTCCTGTTGAAAATCTCGAAGTTACTTATCTTCGCAGTATTATTTGCGTACTAACTTGCCAGTACTGCGACGTATCTTCTCATAAAAATTCTCCTTATTTTTTTCTACCCATAACAGACGCTTTCCGTTTAAGTCTGAAAATGGACCAGCTCCAAATTCGTATAATTTACCCACACCGGACGCATACAAATACAAACGGACGACAAACACGTACGCGATACCCCGACGAAAACCGGAGATTACGAACGATCCTACGCCAGCTTCCAATAGGTATTACCTGCATAATGCAACTGGACTGGTCAAGACGTTCGGGAAAAAACCCACCTACAAGCGAGTTACGTATATAACTTATGAAGATAACGCATACTAGTCATAGATTATTAAAAACCGTTAAAAACATTTGTTTTCAATATAAAATATGTTCTAAGCGTTTCTGAACTGAAACAAGCATACCAGCGTACTTAGTGGGGTTACCTGTTGATGTAATTTTTGAAAAATAAATGTCATCTCCAATGCCTAGGTTTTATTATTTAATTCTTAATTATATATAATTATAATCTATTTAACTCTAAATATATTTTTTGCAGTTTTCATACAAACTAGGTGTGACATTACGTTTATGTTACAAATGTAAATTAATTATTACAGTTTTTGCGTTGTCCAATAACCAAAATGTTGTAAACTTTTATTAAATTTATTTTATTTACAAAACTTGTAATTTGATATGACTATTATTAGCATTTAAGGTATTTTTCCATGTGCTGATGAAATAAAGCACTGTGAAACTTAATTTCCGTTGAGAAAAATGCATCGAAGTTAATAAGTCATACAAGACTGCAATTTTTGGTTATTTTACAATGCAAAAACTGTAATAATTAATAAAGTACGCTTAATTACAACAAATAAATTACAGTACAATTTTGGAAAACCGACAATCATCTGACTAAAAAACTACCAGATTTGATGGAGGTTTCATTCATTATTTTATAATTCATCTTTGTGGTGATTTTTAAAAAAACAACTTCGCTCTTTTTTAAAATTTTAGCCCATAATAGTTATACGTCTGTTATGTTTTACTATGTCAAAATCATAAATGGAGGAGGGGGTCTTCAACTTCAAAAAATATACAAGTTTTTAATGTTTTACGCATACTTTAACTCTCATTATAAAAAAATAAAAAAATCTCTTATCATTTGGACTTTATTAGTTATTTTTATTATTTATGATTTATTTTAAAAATAATAAAACAAAAAAATCAATTCAAATAGGGTCCGATAACTCGATGTATTAGCGGATTACTCTGTCTACTATATACCACAATTTTCTTGTTTTCTCACACTAATCACTACCAATACTATTATCAATTCAACTTTACATTGATTCGATACCTCCAGTTATCCATTATTTTTGGTTTTTTTATTTCGTTTTAGCAACCGTAAGACTTATCTTAAATTATCAGTTAATGGGTCCTAATGATATTTTAATTTTTTTTTTAAATAATGAAAGTTTGAAAATAAGAATGAAACGTTAAAACCTAATGGAATTTTCGAAGTTAAAGACACTACATATTCAATGGTTTATGTATGAATGTATTAGACATACCTATTTTGGCAGAATTTTAAAGAAAATAATGAATTTTTTTACAAAAAATTACCATAGAGGTATAAGCTATATATACAACTCGCTAGTTGCACCTTCATTAATCTAGTAGTCAAATAATATCTGCGAACCGAGATTCTAAATCACTTTTTTAATGATTCATTAGAGGATATCACCAAACGACAAAAACTCTTCAAGTGGAAAAACTATGCGACACCTCATTCTAATAACTATTGCAAAAAAAAAAAATATATAATGAAAGTATTCACATTTTAAATATAATTTTAAGAATAAATTATTGAAATTTTGGTTGTAGAGATGGAAAATAAATTTCAAAATGTTACCAATCATGTCATTTTACTGAGTACGCTGATATTAATTGACTCAGCCATTTTAGAAACACTTTATAGATTCTACAATGTAGAGTATAAAATGTTTATTTTGATATTCATGCTTCATTCTAAATTATACTATACTACCAACATAGATTATAGACGTTACATCTTAGATTGATCATGTTAAGCAGTAGTATGATCAAATATGTGTCGTCAAGACCAGGGTTATACATTTTAAAAGTACTTACACATACTATTGAAATAAATTTGGCAGCAAATAACCATAATTCAAAAGCACACAATAAACAACTAAAAATGTCCAATTAAGTTATTGCAATTGTATAGAACATTACCGAATTTTAATAGACTTTTTTTCTGCACTGCTAAACGTACAATGCAATATATGTTTTGTTAAAAAAAAATTCATATTTAGTATTTATATATATTTATACTTATTATAAAATTAATATTTTATTACCTGCTAACCTAACCCCGGGATCTTACAAATTATTTGTAAACTACCTTGCGTGAACCTCACGAGCCGCCACTGTTCATTACGTATATTATTATTATTATACTTTATTAAGTAAAAATATTTTTTTTTTTTAAAACCGGAATTCTCTATTTTGATACTTAACAAAAAATGTCATTTATGATTGAACTAAATTAAATATCTTACAAATTGGATTAATGGTCAACTAAACCGTTTAAGATGCGGACCTATTGGATGCGATTTGTAACTATTTCTGTGACTTTATACCTGGGATGTTCCCAAGATATTATAATGGGAACACTTTAGCATGCTTTTTATAAGCATTTTTGGGTGACTCCCGAGTGCGCCCCGTTTATCATATCGTACCTTTTTAATAGCCTAACTGCGTCCGCGATGATATTGCTAATAATTTTGATATATCTCATCTGCGTCCGCGATAATATCACACATAATATTGGTATATCCCATGTGCGTCCACGACGACTGACATATCTTGTATTCGAAAAGGGATTTATGCTGCTCGCCGTTCAATACTACCCAAGAAACCAACTAATATTCAAGACATACACAGTTCATTAAATTCATTAGAAATTAAAACATTTGATAATGAAACATTTCTTCTGGTGAATGACAGTAATAAAAACTTGGTTATGTTTTCATGTAAAAAACATTTAGCTACTTTATTTGCCGTAAAAACAATATATGTAGATGGTACATTTAAGTACTGTCCAAAATTTTTTTTACAACTTTTTACCATTCATGGTTTAAATGGTTATTACATACCATTAGTATTTTTTTTATTGAATAATAAACAAACAGAATCATATTCTTCATGTTTTTTAGCGTTAAAAAATGAATGTACAAAATTAAATTTATGTCTTAACCCCGAAATTATGTACGCAGATTTTGAAAAATCTATTCTTATGGGTACAAAAAATGTTTGGCTAGATATCATTACAAAAGGTTGTCGGTTTCATCTGGGACATGCATGGTGGCGAAAAGTACAGAAACTTGGTTTAAGTACTCATTATTGTGATGATGTATTAGAAATAGGACAGTTTTTAAAGAATATATTTGGATTACCTATGCTGAACGAACACGATATTGAAATGAGTTTTACTGAAGATTTTATGTCTATCAAGCCTAATGATGAAAAACTAAATCAGTTTATGGATTATCTCGTAGAAAACTATACTGATACACAGTCAGACTTCCCTCCTCACTCATGGGCAGAAATGAGCAGTAGCAGTGAACGAACAACAAATGCGTGTGAAAGTTTCCATTCTAAATTTAATTCATGTTTTTACACACCTCATCCAGACATATATTACTTCTTAAAAATATTAAAAAAAATTCAAATAGACACAAAAATGTTGATACAAACTTCTAATCATATACCTAAAAAAATTAGATCAGTCAATGAAAAAAATATTAAATTTATCGAAGAAAATATACGAAAATACAAAACTAAACAAATCTCTAGATATGATTATGTGAAAATCATGGCATTGAAAAGTCAACCAAACAAATATTTAAAATATGAACCCAGCATTTTAAAATTGTATGTAAGCCTAAATAATTTAATACATTTATATAATAATAAACTTTAAATTTTTTTAATAAATATAATATAAAAATTAAATAATCAAATAACCAAATATTTTTGGGGTGTAAGCCAGTTCACCTCCTCGTGGTGCACCCTGGGTAACTCTAAATGAACTGGGACGCATTCGGGCTATGTAAAAAATATGACTTTTTTTTCTTGGGACGCACTCGGATGATACCTTATTTTGGACGCACTAGGAACATTAAAAAAGGGTCATTTCGGGACGCACTCGAGCGACGCCCGCATTTTTAACTCACCTGAATTATTTTCATTTTTAATTTATCGTTCAAAGTCAACCAAGATGATATCAGGTGTTTCCAAAAAATGATGACTATAGTGTGATGACTATACATACAGGTGCAGATCTAGGGGTGGACCCGGGCTCATCCATAATTTTCAAAAACAATAATTTTGATATAAGTATTGTTATTCAAATGATTATTTTAAAATATTTACTATAAGATTTTACATTTATTAAAGAATAATATTTTTTCTTAAATAATTTTGATCGTAACCACAAAACAGCAGAATATTACATACCGGAACCTCTTACAATAACATGTAATTTTTCCACATGATAACCGTTATTTGTATTTAAGAGCCGTAACTAGGGTGAAGCAAGAGAAGCACTTGCCTTGGGCGCCTGAAGCTGGGGGGGGGGGCGAAAAATATTAAATGAATAACTTAAGAAAAAGTTTTAATTATTGTGTAGTTTTGGATTTATTACAAATGATTCACAATAATAAACTAAAAGAATCTTATCCAAATATTAAAATTGCTATAAGGATTTTTCTCTCGATGCCTATCACGACAGCTTCATGCAAAAGGAGCTTCAGTAAGCCTAAATTAATAAAAACATGTTTAAGATCTATAAAAGTTCAGGAAAGATTATCAAGCATGGACATACTTTCGATAGAAACATAAATCGCTGGTAAACTGAATTATGATGAAATTATTGATAAATTTGCTGACACAAAAGCAAGGTAAATTAAATTATAAATAATAATTGTTTTAAATTATTTTATTATATTTTTTTTATTATTATTTTTAAATATCTAATAATTTGCAAGTATAAAATGTATTTGTTTACCATAATATAGGAAGATAATAATTAATTATAATTATTATGTACTTGTGACTAAAAATGTTATTTCTTGTTTTGCTAGAAACCTAATTACAGTTTTTCAGATTTTTTCAGATCTTACTACCTAGGGGGGCGCATTTCTTAAGTTCTGCCTCAGGATAAAAAATAGCTCGGTACGGCTCTGTATATATATATAAATATAAAGATTTTTTCAAAATTAAACTCTTCGGAAATATACATCAAACATCGATGCATCGTTTTAAAAGTTAGAAGTTTTAAACGAATTTTAGTAATTCCACTTACCAGCGCAACGGATGAAAGTTTTTCTAGAAATAATCGAGTAAATAGTATTTTATAATACAAATGTAGACTTCATAGTATAAAGTTCATACTTTTATTAATAATTAAAAAAATTAAATACATTTTAAAATAAATAAATATAAAAATTATTATGTATTTTATCTAAATGGTTCTATTAAACTGTATTTATTTTAGGTTTTATATTTATGGGCCTATCCAAAAAAATATTTCTGGATCCGCGAGTTGACTACATACCTATATTTTAAACTAGTTTTAATAGTTTATAACGTAATTATAGGATTCCGTGAATTTTTGCAATTTGTAAGTCTCAATTCGGTTGGAGACATACATACAGAGCTGTCCTGATGATAAAAATCTAATGAAATAAAAAAAATGCCTATATACCAAGACCAAACTATCAACATTGGCTGTAAATATGGTATATTTAAAATTATTATTGACTGTTAACCAAACACGGCATACATCCCCGTATTTTCCCCTTCCCACTTTCTTGCTTTTTTATCAGCAAACTTATCGATTAAATCTTTGAAGTTAACCTCTAGAACTGTTTCTCCTTCGACTGGAAGTAATGCCAGACTACTTAAACTATCTAATATACGAATCGGGTAAATCGCTAATTTGGTTTTCTAAACTAGAGGATATACCGCTCTAAATAAAAGTGCATTTCATTGTTATTTTTCTTCCAAAATGATTATTATATTTATAAATATTAATATCGCAGACGCTGCACATAAAATAAACTATAATCTATTAGCGTTTATCAGTAATTTTTTTTAAATAGTTAAATAGTTTTATTTTAAAGTAATAAAATTTTACTAGATCAAATTTTTTCCCTCTAAAGATTATGTTATAATGGTGATCTGTTTTTTGGATTTTCAACATTCCTTGGTGTGACCATGGCCCATAGTCTGTTATCGCTACTGGTTTCAAGGCTAGAGAATCATATTTTAGTATCAAATTATATAGCCCCCTTTTAAAATACTAAAATATTATAATATTAATTTATTAGATGTCTTATAGAATAATAAATATTTCTTTAGAATAATAAAATATATATATATATATATATATATATATTATTTGATCAGACCATGATTGTGATTATGACAAGGTGTACTGATAATGTATAGCAAAATTAATTTTTAATAAATTGTATATTACCGCAGTAATATGCATTACTGACATGATTATTTATGCATTTCTTCTCAAAATTTCATTTTTAATTAGTTGAATACTGTACTTATTGATAATAATACAATACATTAAAGTAAAAAAAAAAAATAATGTCCAGGTTTCTTATATATTATACAAATTTTTAGAAAACAGGGATTAATAAAACAGGGACTAATATTTTTGTACGACATTTAAAATATTTATTTTATGCAAAGTAAAATTTCACAAACATATTACTGGACACTAGGCTTATTAAGTGCTCTCCATGTATTTCAAACTATATAATTCTTAAGAAACTCTTAACTAAGTATTTATCAGATTAATAGTTGAATAAGGTTATTATCTTTAGGATTCATCATCTGTCTAATAACAACTGAAATATGTTAATTTTTAGTTTTTTCTTTTTAAAATCAAACCACATGTTTATTCCTCCACCCTATACAACTTAAAATTCAGCAGTTTATCTGATTATAAAGTATAAGTAGTTAGCAGTTCTATTTATGTACCTGAACTCCAAGCAGAGGTTAATTTTATTATTTCTAATAGATCTTTTAGATTATTTGTTCCCTATTGTAAACTTTTACATTACACCATAGCCATAATCACCCCACCCACCAAATAGAACATCTAGCAAATGAAGACTTTAAATACTTTTTCTATTTATTATCTTTAAATTAATACATGACTTTAAGTTACATTATGTACCCTGAGCAGTCACTTGTAATGCATGCAGAATAAAACAACAAATTATGTTTTCAACAAATAAAAAACAGCAGTTTTCCTTTTTTGTTTTGGACAAAAAATTAAGAACTGGTTACATATGCATTTTATATTAAAATATTGTTAAAAGTGATTAATATTGCATAAGTAATAATATAATAATTAATGTAAGAGAATAATTTATTAAGTTATAATTAAATGTATTATGTCATTAATTTATATGATTTTAATGGTACGTTAAGTATTTCAATTACAACTGTAGAAAGTAATTTTTGTTTAAAAGATAAACTTACTTTTTGACTTCTTATCAAAAATTGTAACAGATTGTACAAACCTCTAAAAACATCTATAAATTATTATTACATATCTTTATCTATAAAATTAAAATAAATGCACTTGCTATAGAAATGTATTATATTTAAATTAAAACAAAAACTAGACACCATAATCTATGTATAGGATACTAGCATAATTGTACTTTTATGTATTGAGAACAAAATTACTTTTTTACTATTTAATTTAATTTGTATACAATACTTATAAAATGTATGATTAGTAAATAAATTTTATTATTCAAATATTGCAAATATTTAATAATAATTTTATATAATCTTGACTAGTGGAGTAAAATGGCCACAAATCAAGTAATTTGTTTAATTCATAATTTATTAAAATTATTGAACAAGCTGTAACTTACATATCACACACAATTTAATAGTTGTTAGATAAACAAAATACTTTAAAAAAACTAAAAATACAATAATTTTGTTTGTATTTTCAGTAAATAAACAACTATACTACCTTAAAATAAATAATCAGTATAGAGATAAAAAAAATCATAAATAAAATGAAATTAAAGTCTAATATAAATTTAATATGGTTTAAAGCATTCAAGTATACTTTTTTAATGATGAAATTATAGTTAACAATTTTTGGGGTACAAAAAATATATTTAATACTAATATGAAATGTTTTACAATCTATTTCATTTAAACATATTATCTTCACCACTTGGTAATTTTTACTATTAATAGGTACTACAAAAATAACTAGTTTTGTTTTTAACATCATATATAAATAAATATATTTAAAATAAGTAACCACAACAAAAAAGTCAACAGTATAGAATATTAAAATAGAAATATAGTAAAATATTTTGAAGATTGCTCCATATAGTAATAAATTACAAGTATAAATGTCATTATAATTTGTTAATTTAGTTTCAAATAGAGTAAAGTAATTTTATTAATAATCACAAGGAATAATAATAAAAATTATTATTATAACATTGTCACTCATATAAAAATATATAATACCATTCTCAATCTTAAATTAGAAACTATTAACTCCTATAGTAAATATTAGAGAACTTATATTTCTATTTGAAACCTCATAACAATTTTAAACTAATGGAGTAACATAATACATAATTATTATTATTTCATTATCTAATTACAGAGATAACTTTTTTTAAATTCAAGGTGTTTTTTTAAAATTATTCAATAACTAATCAAATTAAATATTTAATTTGATTAACTAATATAATAATAAGAAAATAAAGTAGGAGAATAATTGTTGTATTTCATACATTTGGCACAACAAAATTACTAACCAAACATCATAATACACCAGATAAAGAATCCGGCTTATCACATGAAACTTAATATCAATTGAAGGCTATAGAGGGGAAATTATTCATAATATTAAATTCATATTTTTTCAACACAGTAAATAAAACCGTTTTGAACTCTTATTTATCTAACATAAAAACTTTTAGGGTTTATATTATAGAAAAATTTATTTATTTAAGAAATATGACAAAAAAATTAATAATTTGAATGATCTGTCATGAAATATAAAGTGAAAAAAGTATGGATAAATGTATCATTACCTCTCTTTCTGAATACCCAAAGTGTATTTCTACGATTCAACTTCTTATGAGCTAAGGTAAGTAGATTTTATTGATAACAAAAGAGATGACAAATATTTAAAATTACAATGATAAGTGGTCTAATAAAATTTATTAGACCACTTATCATTGTAATATTTATTATTGTAATTTTATATATTTATATTTATTTTTATATTTATATTTAATAGAAAAAACAAATTAAAATAAATATTTTTTAAGCTCTAAGAAATCAATTAAAATATCATCGTTGACACAAAAAAACTTCCAAGTGTTAAAATCTAATTTTTCAGGAGAGACAAAAAATGTTTATAAATTCACAAAGTATCAATGATTAATGAAAATAAATTTAGAAAACATTAATTCTACGATGGAGATTTTTCTAAAATGACCGCCTATTTTTTCTGAATCCAGGGATACTAATATCTCAAAATCATCAATTGAGTACATAGGAGGTTTTTTCGTGTCAATGACGATATGTTATCTTATTTAATACCAAGATTACTTGTTAATTCAATTAATATTAAATATTAATCTTAGTATAATAGAAACTCCTCCTTTAATGTAACTCAATCTTTGTCTATGATTAAAATTTAATTTTTCTATTTATTTATATTTAATTGCTGAGTTATATTCTTAATATTTTAGCTGTTCAACTAAAATAAATATAAATTAAAATATGTCATCAATACCTAAATATACATAATAGGTATGTAATATAAAATGTATATATCAATTAATTTACAGACAACTCAAAACATAATAAGTATCAACTATTTCTTTCAGTACCATTATAAGAGTATTTTCATTATCAAATAAACTGAATCTAGAAATATGTTACATGAATTCATGAAAAAAATAACATAGTAACAAAATGTACAAAGTGAAAAATGATTAGACAGGAACTTAATTTAATACAAGTGATATGCAATTGGAAAAGGAAAAATTGTTTATAACTATTATAAATTAACATAACTATCACATTGGAATGAATAAAATAGATTGTTAAGTAAAAATTTCAATTGTTTCAAAATCATAATGAATTCAGACCTTTTAACATTAGTCATTGAATATTTTTTACTTCGAAAAATTATAATGTTTAGGTACAACAATAAAATGTTAATTTTTTATATGAAAAAATGTCAGAAAAAGTAAAAATTATACAAATTAAAATTAGTTAGAATATAATAAAAGTAACTATTTAATGAAAACAAATAAAAAATTTAAAGGGTATTATTTAAAAATAGTATAGACATCGGACAATCAAGGAAGTTATTCTAATTAGATCTTACGCATGATCATTAATGATTTAGCACTTGAAATAATCGATTATAATAATATTTAAATACTTTACTTTATAATTGTCTGTAGGTTAACAAATTCTACAAACGTATGTCTATTGTACTTATATTATTTAGTGACCAACAAAATTATTTTGCATATCTCAATGTTAATTAGATAATGAAAACAATGTATATAAATTACCTAAATATAATATTAATCTATTTTTTTTTTAAATATTCTAACAAACATAATAATTTAAAAATATATTAACTAAAACTTACTGACTGAGTAGTGAATACTGAATATTTTTAATACATAACAATTTGTTTTTAATTATCTAAATTTTCAAAAGATTTTAAAACAAATTCTTTGAATGCATTGTATGCTTTATCTAAGGAATCGTTTATTATAACGCAATCAAAGTTTCCAGGCGTTTCTCCTGAAAAATATTTTATATTTTATTTTAATTTAATTGTTCTTAGTTGATGCCTCAGTAAGGTCTTTACTTACCGTAGTTGATTTCCTGTTGGGCTGCATTCAATCTAGCACGGAGATTATCCTCGGATTCTGAAGCTCGCCTACGCAACCGTACTTCTAACTCACCAATACTGGGAGGTTTAATAAAAACACCAATTGGTTTAAGAGAAGGTACTTTTTTAATTTGAATCACACCTTGCATATCTATGTCGAGTACACATATCTTGCCAGACTTTTGGACACTTTGAACAGCTTTCAAGCTAATGCGTTTACAAAATAAACCGGATAAAACAGAGGGAAAAATAACTCAGATACAACTAATAGCATTGCCGCATAGATGCAGATATTATAAATAACAAATAAACACTGTACCTGGTGCCGTACATATTGTTGGAGAAAACGGCGTGCTCAAGGAACTCACCACGGTCAATGGCCTTCTGCATCATTTCCTTGGTGGTGAAGTGATAGTGCTGACCATCCACTTCAAAACGTCGGGGTGACCGTGTGGTGTGTGACACGGAGAATCCGAACTTGTTAGGGTACTCATCAAACAATTTTCGCAGCAGCGTGGACTTACCAGAACCGGACGGGCCGCACACCAACAGCAGCCTGTTGTTTTGTTGTACCATTTTCGTAGAAGTGTTGGATATCGTGGTAGTCACGAAGTCTCGGAAAGCGACTAAACGGATTTGTATGGCTTCTGCTGTACACCCGAAAGCGGACAAATTGGATTATAATAGAAAAAAATTATTATTATAGCGAAAAGTGCGCAATCGATATTGCGTATTATATTAGGTTTGTTTATGTCCCTCCCGAGCTCCGTCCAAAACACAGGGATAAAACCGAAAAACGAGTGCTGCCGAGTGAGACGTCTGAACGTTAGTGTCGTTTTTGGATCGCCTAGTGTGAACGAAACAAAATAAATAAAGTTCAGGAATGTACGCTCACACGGATTAACGGAACCAAGTAAATAGAGATGACGCTGAACGGTTACGCGAAACGACCGCGTAACAATATAGCAATGCGAGTATACTACAACAACGTGTGTGTGGCGTCGACGCGCGCGCGTGCTTCCGTCGCTATATCACGACGGTAAAACGGTCCGGGGATGGCGGAGGGGGAGAGGAGAAAACGATCGAGAGAAAAAACGAAATCGACACCGGTCAAATATTAAATTACGAACGCTGCACACGGGTGCCCTCGTCGTCCCAAGGATCCCCATTTGGATGTGTCAGCTTTTTCGTACGTTAATAAAAAAAGAGGCACGTTTTTCATGCCACAACGGGGTCGTCGATTTCTCCATGAGCGCGTTTTGTTTACGGCCAGACGAGCTTACCTCCAATCAGTACAGCGGTGGCACCACCTGCTCGGAAATACATGATCGTAGTATCGTACACCCGCCGTAAAGAACAACGAAAATTTATATATAAATTTTAATAAGCCGCCGACAACAATAGTACGTTGACGAGCGATTAGGTTATCACGCACTAACTATTATTGATTGTCCAACGGTCGTATAATTACATGTTAAATACATTCGACTTTACAGTCGGCTGATGAGCAGACACGCTACAGATCAATTTAGAACATATTTTTATCTGTAGACGCTGTGTACCCGCATATATATTAAACGTACGGTATCATTATTTACCAACGATCGATTATCGCGTCATTATAATTTATCATTGATTATAATAATTAATATAACAACACGATGCAAAGTACTTATCCATAGATAATAGAGCAATTCTATTTACATTTACATATCTAACCATAAAACACATTGAGGGGGAGGGGGGAGATGGCTACTTACTACTTCGGTTTCGGTGATGAAGATTGTCTCATGGATTTTAGTATTTTCCTCCGCAGTGCAACAGCTGTCCCGAGAGCGTTTCCCTCCGTTATTGGACCATCATCATCTTATCAGTCGCATTACTCACCACATGTATCGATACCGCGTACCAAACAGTACAAGGTACACCGTTTGTCGCAATAACGTTACGCCGAAATTCCGACCCTCGCAGTCGTCGTCCGTGTCGGATGATCGTTGTCGCCGCTCTCCTGTACACGTGCCCTCATCGCAGCTGCCGTCTTCGGCGGCCGAAACGTCATCATGGACAACCCGCAATCCACGGACTTTGTGCAGAAGATCAACCTGGAGGTGAGTTTTCCCTTTTGCCAATCTCTTTCACAACCCTGGCAAAGTGGTTACATCGTGGCGGCCACTGCTAATAACCGTCCATCTTGTTACTCAATAACCGTTGTGTAATAATCCATAGAGAAAGCACAGCTATACGCAAGCCAAACTGTAGTTTAGTTAAGATTTCCGAAGTAATGATTTGGGGGGAAAACTGTGAAAAATGATTGCAAACTATCTATTTGATCAACCGTCTTAGGTTTTGTGAACACGACTCGATTGTTTTCAACTTTTATTCCTGTTAAGATTTACTATTATATCATGTCAAGGTTTGAATTAAATATTTTAAAGTGATTACTAACTAACCATACTAGTTTTAATTTTTTAATTACAAATAGCTGTTTTCAAACAGTATTTACTATCCTATTTACACATTTGTATTTATAGTATACTACATAAAATATACTTATAATATAGGTAGTTAATGTCATTCAGTAACTTATTCTATTCTAGATTATTATTGCTTTATATTAACAAATACATTTTTATTAGTCTTTAAATTCTTAAAAATATTTGTATCTATTAATATGTAGGTACCTATAATCTGTGTAAATTCTATTTTTCTAATTCAATAATTAACCTAACTAACATTAAAAATGTTACTGGACACAAATTATTAAAGTTCACAGCTGTTTTTAAGCAACTGATTTTTTCTTTAAAATCTCTTACGCTGATATAATTTTACTTATGCTAATAAACTGGCCCAGAAATTTATTTTCTTATAAATAATATACTGGCTATTACATAATTTTGATGGCAAATATTTTTCATTCATTTAAAGTAATTTGTAATAGTTGATAAATAAAAAGTGACTAATTTTATATATATATACATTAATTAACAAATAATGTTCATTTTTAAATTGTTTACAATTAGAGCTTGCCCTTAAAATATTAAATTGTATTATAATCAGTGTGTATTTTTTGTAAAATAATAGAAACATAAAAGTTCAGTAAAAAATGTTGTCAGTTAGTTAACCAGATTTCTCAGGTAAATTTCTTGTACAATAAAAAAATAAATAAATATGTGCATTAACTAGGTGAACTTTGTATGGTTCTTTATAACAAGTAAATATTAATTCATATTTTGTAATAAGTGGAACAAAGTTCAACATCAAAATAGTTAACATAAATTACATCAATATATTGATGTTAAACATAAAACAATTCACAATGAAATGTTTCATTATTTATATGATGTCTAATATTTATTTTCTGTTTGGAGTAAAATGGCTAAGATAAATACATCATAAACTACTTAATTAAAATTAAGACGGTTAAGTATTAACTTTTTTATAGGCTTTGCAATGTAACTATTCATTGGAGCAAAAATGGAAATGCCAAAAAAGAGAATATGAAGAATTACATACATGTTTGGAAAAATTCCCTAAAGAATTATCAGCACCAATAATGATGCCACTTGGAACTAAAGTGTTTATACGTGCACAATTATGTAATACTAATGAAGTGTTTATAAGATACGATGATATTTTCACTAAACAGACAGCCCATGAGGCTAAAGCTGTTTGTAAAAGACATATCAAAAGTATTTATAATATTTAACTTTAAAAATATTGTATTAATACTAATTGATTCTTTTTATTAGGGTGTGATGATATGATTGAAAATCTAGAAAAAGAAAAAGAATTTTAAGTAAAAACTGTAGTGCCAGGCAAGAAATTTTTTCTGATTCGCAATCAGATCAATTAAAAGAAATAGTTGAACCATATGATGAAGAGAAAGAAGCAGAATGGAAAGGTAAATAACTTTTGTAAGTTTCTGAATTAATCTGAAAAATTACAAATTTCCGAACCAAAAAGTGGGTTATAATAGTCTATCATATTAATCAATAAACATACAAATTATCTACTGAAAAAAAAAAAAATTGTTAGTTATTAACAATTTTTATTTCAGAATTACATAAGCAAAAAGTAAAAGAATATAAACAACAATTAGCAGAAGAAAGAGATAAAAGCAAAATTACTGAAAATATTAGTTATGAACAATTATGGAACCTATGTGATCTCTCAAAATATGCTTCAAAGTATTAATGCTTTTATCATAATATGTTTTTGTTTGAAACTATCATTTAATGCATTTTTAATTTTAGTGAGGATGATGATTCTGATGATGAAGACCTAGATATTAATGATGATGATGATGATGATGATGACAATGATGATTTTATTGATGAAGAAGATGATGATGATGATGAAGATAGTAAAATAGAAATAGTTTTTACCAATGATGCACCAGAAACCACAAGAAATTTGAAGAAAAGTATTAAAAAAAGAGTGTCATTTAATAATGACGTTCAAATTAAGGAATTCGAAGCAAGACCTGAAGAACATTTCATTCGTAGAAGAGAAGAAACTATTAATGAAAATGAAAATCCTAAAGTATGTTCAATTTTATTCAATATTTTTTCATTGTATATTATCTTATACTATATGCTTAGGTTTTATAAGCATTATAAAACAATTTATTATTTTACCATAAAGTCACATGTGGCCTAATTAAAAAATGTATTTTAATTAAAATTGAAAATGCTAAAATATTTTAATCATTGTATATAGCAGGGATGGCTAACAGGTTTAATTTTTTACATACTTATATCCATGAATTTTATAAACATCCACTAAAGGTACTAATAAATAACTATGAAAAACAAAATTTTTACGCTGAGATTGAGTAACATAAAGATATATTGTTCGTAGTCTAATAGATTTTCTGTATTAAATTATAGTTTTTATTGTATTTTTATAAATTAATAAAAAATATACCTTTATAAATATGTGTTATGTAAAATTAAATGTTATTTTTATTTTTTTAAATAATTGCTTTTGTTCAAAAAAATGTTATTATTACTTATAAATATTTTAAAAAAAAGAAATAAAGGAAGAGTAACATGCATGTATACAAAATATATTTTTGCCCAGCGACTACTTTTTTTTTTTATCAATCATGATA
The DNA here is from genome assembly GCA_034509805.1 of Sipha maydis. Lineage (NCBI taxonomy): Eukaryota > Metazoa > Arthropoda > Insecta > Hemiptera > Aphididae > Sipha > Sipha maydis. The sequence continues at coordinate 14,825 of JASXSY010000077.1, read as the reverse complement.
ACCTAGACAGCTCAAGTTGATCATAACTCTATAAAAGTTGCCCGCCCTTGATATACAGCAAATAAATAAACATTTTAGATGATAAAATGTACATTGTCTCTTACATTTTTGATTTTGCTGCAACAATTTTTGAATATTTTCATAGAAGACTTGCTAATTATGTATGTCAGTTTACAAAAATTATTATGCTTTGTATTACAATATTATTGAATAATATTACATTTTATTAAAAAGAAGAAAGAAAAAAATAATTTTAATAATAAACTATTTATATTTTTAGATACTTGTAACAGAAATTAATGATATAGTTGAAAGAGTTTCTGATACATGTCTCAAAAATGAAACTGATGATGATGAAGAAGAGAACACAAGACCCATGAGTAGATTCAAAGCAAATCGAAATAAAAGCAAAAAACTATTAAATAGCAGATATATTTATTTATTTATTTGTTAAATTTAAGCTGTTAATAAAGCTATACATATGTATATAAATTATCTATAAATATATCACTAATAATTTTATAATAATTCAAATCTGTGATGTCATTTTTATTATTTATACAATAAACTCATATTTTAGATCTCTTATGTAAGTATAGTGTTTTTAATATAATATAAAAAATATATAGTAAGAATTATATTAGTAAAAAAAAAAAAAAATCATCAAGGTATATAACTAAATGTCTAATTATGTGAAAATAAAATAACTAGCAAAATTAACAAGACAATTGAATGGTAAATACAGTACAGCAACTTAAAATTAGTAAGGTATTTAACATCGAATATATATATATATATATATATAATTGTTTGGAATATTGCTATTTATTATTCATGAATGTAAAATTATACATTTAAAATGTATTATATTTTAACTATATGACAATTAAAGTGAATATTTTTATAAATTTATGCCAATTAATTATTACAAGTACCCCTCAATATAAAATTACCTTCACAACCAACCATCACTTGTATTTATGGTAAACAATTATAGATTGTACCATTAATAAATATTTACTAACCATCATATTATAAAAATACAAAGATGAACATATTATTATTACTAAACAAATAATATTAAGGACGGTGATACTAGCGTATACCAATTAAATCATTCTATAGTTAAAAAAATTGTTTCTAGTAGCATTCACTTAATGGAATGTGAATAATTTTCAATTATATGAAATACTTTTTTTTGCAAAGAAACATTTTTAAAATATAATTATAATAATTAAAATAATAGGAAAAAAAAATAATATTTTATAGCTCATTTATGTATACCAAGAGTATAGCTTACAATATATATTATGCTGAAATTTTCATTAGTTAAATTGGTACATTTCAAAATTATAAATGTAATGTTGGTATTATAATAATATATTTTAATATATTCTAATAATAATAATTTAAAAATTACATTTTTTATTTTAATTGGCGTTTTGAATGCATTGTAAACAAGGCTATTAAATTTCTGCCAAAGTAATATGTAAATATAATTTAGTATTATACTTCAAAACCTAATATGGTTGAATAACGATTACAGTAATATAGAAATACATTAAACACAATATATGTTCTTGCCATAGTATTGGTTACAACAATTTGTTGAGCAAAAGTGTTATGTGACAATAATGAAATGAATAATAATTTAAGATTGTAAGCACCGACTAAAAATTTTTCTTTTACATCATTAAATTATACTATTAATAAATAAACAAACATTTTCAAACATTTAAGTATCAGTAATATTAATATTTATACAGTTAAGTGACAATAAAAGTACAAATATGAAATGAAACTTACATATTAAGTAATATGTATAGTAAGACCTATTTATCTTGACTAGGATATTTCAGACCACATTTATAAGATATACAATGATATGACATTTCGGGGAACTTTGGTTTCTAAAAAGTAACAAGAATTCATAAATCTTGATTATTTATTATTTTACACAACAAATTAATGTCTACTGTTCAAACTGATTAACTGATGACAATATGTTTGACGAATATGAATGTACAATCTTGTCAGAGCCTTTAATGTTATTAAATACTTATCTTGTTTGAATATTCTTAATTATGTAAAACTATGTGTTACAATGTAAATAATAAATGGTAGTAATTTTTAGTTACAATTAGGACATAGAAATATAGAATAGAAAACTAACCAAGAGATGTAAAGCATCACAGCAGTCAGTAGGTGTGTATAGTGCAAAATTATCTATTGTAAGTGGACGGCCAATAACAAAAATGTTTACTTTCAAAATCATAATAAATATACTTAACACAAGAATATATAGAAAGCAAGAAAAAACAATTTTAAAATTAAAAACCTACACATTTTATGAAATATCTATGAATTATTTCTTTGGTCAGAAAAATCACTGATTGAAATTGTTTAGAATTTTGTTTATTATAAAAATATGTGTGATTAAAATTATTTTAATACTCATATTACATTCATATTTTAAATAAATTGAATAGAAGATATTCCATTAGTACAAAAATATATGAAGAATTGTTTAACTTACAACTTAATAATACTTTAAATTGGTCGTAATTCAACACACAAAAAAACACAAATATAAATAAATATATGCACATATTTAGGTAAGTACAGTAATTTATAGTTTCAACTTCTGTTTAATGTATGGTAAAATATTATATATATATTATATACTTGATTATGACTTAGGGTTGATAGATCGCAAGCAAAATGAAGGAGACGGTGATGGAGAATATACTACAGTAGGCGGTGGAGGAACTCTTTGACGCAATGCTAATGTATTCGGTGGACTAGTCATCTCATCTTTGACGTGGCGATAATGTAAACCGCCTAAACCATCGCAGCGACTTAACAAGGCCAATAACAATGTCTCAAGTGCACATAGATAACCCAAGGCCTGAAAAAACCCACATAGTATATTTTACATGATTTTCATAATCAGACTGATTTTTACTTACTGCAGCCACAAGTAATTGATGGCGTGTTGCACGTGGCACCCAAGTATAAGACTCATGGAATGAATATACTTGATGAAGAACTAGTGAAGAGCTTGTAAGACATAAGATAGTCATCATGACATAAAACAGTACATTCTGGTAAAAAATAAAATTTATAAAATGTCAGTAATCATATAATTATTACAGACACTGTGATATTTATCATTTTACTTACCAATTTACCCCAGTTGAATGGAAACAAGTATACAGTGTGAGTGACATCAAGAAAAAGTATAGCTCCAGTGACTAGAAAATTGAACAGTGTGACAAATAGAATGAATCTTATCCGATTTAACATTGGTAACATAAATAAAGCCAACCGGGAAGTTCCAGCAAAGCACAGACACAACATGCACAGAGCACAAGTAACCTGAAACAAATTATTACAATTAGTCATAAAAACTATACAGTGGGCACAGTTTGACAAAGCTCACCAGCAACAAGACTCGAATCACACCTGATGGAGTTTTCATAGGCCTCTTGTCATAATGCAAGACTACTCCGTTGTACCTAGCTCTAGACGCTTCCTGGTGTTTGTAGTTGGCATGGGAATCCCATGACCCAGGAGTGCCCGCCATACTGTTGGTTACTTCCAACCACGAACCTCCCGTTTGACTACCGTTGATTTCAAACTCTTGTTCGTCGTCAATAGGAGCGATGTTGCCTTTTGGTTCCAAATCGTGAATTTCTTCCAGTAATACTGATATTTCGTCACTAACGTACAGATCTGACACAGAACTTAATTGGGCTGGGCCCCGCTGCATCACTGTTCAGGCACCTGGTATACCACCTATTACATCACACCTCGTCCAGTATTCTAATACACTTTGTTTTTAATAATACAGATAATTAAAGAAAAACTTCTAACAATAAGTATTCCATGCAAGAAAAACAATAAGCCATTTATAAATAAAAAAAATAAAACGAATGCATCACAATTTTTTTTGGCGAGTCCTATTAACATGCTTGTGATGTAAACGAAGTTTAAATTATCAAAAAACATATAAACGTAAAATAACGAATTATAATAAAATAATATGCTTACAGAGTCAACCCAAATGGATACAGAATAGATGAAAAATCTATTCTGTGGTAGATTTATTGTATGAATATCGTGCCCTACGACAGCAGCCGTTAGTCGTAAGTTATTATACGAACGAAAGGTTTTGTCGCACACCCGAGAAGGGTTATGATCATACTATGTGTAAACTTTGACTAATGGAAAGCTGCATTTCACTTGAACACATAAAAAAATAGTAGTAACAAAAGGGGTTGTTGGTTCAACGACCGTACCTTTTGAATTATAAATTTCTCTGGGGAGAATAAAAATAGACATACTTGCAATTAATAGATAGAGATATGACACCTATAAAATAATATCTATGTATATACTGGTCGTGTTTTCAACGAATTGCATTTGTTAAAATATAAAAATATCCAATTGATATAATAGACATATTCAAACTATAAGCATATACTTTTATTTTATAATATTTATTTTTTAAATCCTCAATTAATTAATTAACTCTATAACACCAGTTTTCAGTTGTGAAATAGTCATAATTTAATTATTTTTAATTGATTAAAATAAACTTCATGTTTGTTATTATAACAATACATTTATAATTTATTTTTAGACAGACATAAAATGCTAGTACCCAAATAAAAGCTGCAGAATAGACGGTATTTATAAGTTAATTAGGGTAATTCAATCGAATTATATTAAATTAGATTTTTGAAATACTTTTTAACGGCTATTAATGTTTTTCATGTGTACTTAGGATTATTATAATATACACAAGCCAAATATTTACCTTTTGAGAAATCTTTTGATTTTATCAAAAGCCATCAATATTCTATACTATACAGTATTTATATCAACTTCAAATGGTGGAAAGTATTAATTGTAACAACAAAATAACAGTCGTATTAACGTTTTATTTTTAAAACAATAAAATAATCACATTTTTAACATTTAAATATAATAGTATTACAAATAAGTTTTTTGTGGAACAAAAGGACTTTTCTGACTGGTATTATGAATCGATAATAACACGAATAAAATCAAAAGAAAAAAAAAACAAATCATGAATTGCGTTTATAATTATACTTACTCCTCGACTCACTCGTAAATACTGGTACATATTAGTGCAGCAATATGGTACATAAACCTACAGTTTAATTTTTCTTATGTCGTCCTCCTTGAAGTCGACACGTAACTTCAATATTTGCCTGATGGTGTCGGGTGTTAACTTCCATGAGAATCGCATGCCGCTGTCAGGGTTCAAAAACTCGTTCAGATCGGACACGCGTTCCAAGTTCAATACGGTCGTGACCTGGACTAGCCGCGCGAACTTCTCCCTGATCGGCCACGCGCTGGCGCCGCTGAAGTAGTTGATGAGCGTGCGGACCACCTTGTCCAGTGCCATACTACCCAGCCGATTGAACTCTGTCTTCATCACGGCTTTCTCCAGCTGCAGCGCGGACTCCGCGGCCATGACAACTACCAACGTGTCGTAGTTGTTGGTCGTTAGCTTCGACTTGAACTCCCTGAACATGGTGTCGATGTTCAGCACTAACGTCTGCACGAACGGATTCTCCGCCTCGGCCTGCGCGAACTCGGACTCGGTCATCTTATAGTTTTGCTCGTAGAACGGTTCCATCCAGGCCAGCAGCTTGGGCTCGACCAGCGAGCCCTGCAGCTGCCTGAAGCCGTTCTTGTTGGAGGCCATCAGCGACGCGTTCACGCGCGAGAAGTCGTGAAGGCAGCTGTCCAGCTTCTCGGTATTGCAGTCGCGCAGCTTCAGCGGTATCTCCTCCCGGAACGCCTGGGACAGCGATTTGGAGTACTCGACGGCCACCTCGGTGTTGTTTAACGCTGCTAGGAACGACTGCCGAATCTTCTCCAGGTCCGGAGTGAACCGGTTGAAGTAACCGGAACCCGGATACCCAGCGCTCAGCGTCTGCCCGAAGAACGTGCACATGTCGGTCTCCAGCGCGTTCACCGCGTTGTTGATGACCGCACACAGAACGTCCAGGCTGCCCGACCTCAAGGAGCGCATCACGCACTTACGCACGATGAAGAACACATCGTCTACCAGGCTCGACGTAAGTGCGTCGTCCCCCTCGATCGTGTCCATCATCACCGCCTTTTTGATACTTTCTTCCATGTAGAACCTCTCGAATTCCAAATACTTGCCCATCAACTCCTGCACGGAGCAGCATAACTTGCTGTTGTCCAGTATCGACTTGACGCTCGAAGTCTTCGACACCAAGTCGCCATTAATTCGTTTGCACACGAACTTCGAGTACAGATCGTAACGTGCCAAAATCAACACGATTTCTTCGACCAGTAGGTCGATATCCTTCGAGTCGGGTTTCTCCAAGTTAACGTCACACTCGTCGCGCATCATTTTCAGCAATTCTCTTATTCTGCGTGTTTTCAGAAACGCCTGTAAGAGACTGTTACTGAAAACATCACAGTGAGCTTGCAAATGAGACAAAAATTTAAAAATGTATTCGGGACCGTAGTGGGTTTCAATCAACGGTTGTTGAACCTCTATTGTTTTAGCCACTTCTTCGAAAACAAATGTCAACCCGTCAGCGAAAACAATACTAGCGCGATTATTTGATAAAGACGTGTCCATAACATTTTTCAAACTTTTATCGGCTGAAGCTTTTAATACGCGTCCTAGGTAATCAACGAACTTTTCCAAACCCGCATCATGCATGCCAAGTAATGGAAAGATTTTGAAATACCTTTCTATAGACCTCGAGTCTTGAACTAAAGATGCATGTTCAAACCTTTTTGACACGGTTTCTTGGAGAAGCTCTGTAGCATCCTGTAAGTGTTTCAGAGCACTTGTAATCATCGAACAATCTTGGGCCATGTCGTCTGCTGTGCGCTGCAATTTTGTTTGGTCAATTGACAGATAGCGATGTACGTGAGCAGCAGCTTGTTCCAACTCATCATTTTTCATTGCGATTTGAACACCTTCGCTACATAATTGTAAGTCCAATAAATCTTGAACTCGTTTTTGACATTCTGACACACGTCCTCGTATTTTATCTAAATGTCGAACTTTAGAAGATATGTCTTCGGCAAGTTTAGAAGAATCAAGAATTCTAGTTTGAACTTGAGTGAGGTTTTCTTTAAGCGAGTTTAAAGAGCTAAACTGTTTAGTAATTGAATCAACTTCACTAATAACAGTATGCCATTGGTTGGAAAATGCTTCCAAACGTTTTTTTGAAGAAATTTCTTCTTTGTCCAACAACTCCAGTGCGTTCTTAACTTCATCTGGAGTAATATAGTCTTCGTTACTTGACATCATGACCTTTAACAAAATTATAATGTGGAAAAACTAATCTATGTTAATTGCATACAATTATACTTTCCACTTTATACATTTATATAAAGACTACTAAGTGATGATTATATCATTTATCTAATCAATAAACTTAAATATGATGCCCTAAAATAATAATTTATTCAGATATATCAAACATATATTTGATGATTTCATAGTATTTAAAACAAATACTTATTCAAATATTAAACTACCATAAAATTTGAATAAAACAATAAAACCGATTTATGTAAAATAATTTATTGAATAATGAATATTGGTGTTTAGTTGTACCCAATAATACTATGAATTAAATACAATTCTTTCTTCTTGAACATACAATAGTAAAAATATTAGTCATTTTGTATTATAAATAATATTATGGTAAAAAAAAAAAAAAACACCAATAAACAAATGTGTCTATTGTCCAAGTTCAAAATGACTAGGTACTTTAAACAATATATTATATAATTTAATAAACAACTTTTAACTAGTAGCTCTATATGTTAAACAAAATAAATTAAATTAATTTTTTAACTTTTTAGTAAATAAGGTAAAAACAATCATCTTTAAATAGTAAATAATACAAACAATAAAGGAAGCCTAAATATAATATGGTATATAAATATAAATAATATAATAATAGAATGAGCCAAGTAGTTACTATAATTGATATTAAAAATTTAGGTGGATGTAATATAACATAGGTAATACCCTTAAATCAGATAGTGATTTTCAATAGTATTTGGTTAAATAGGTAGCAATTAATTTAATATTATAACATTAAAACTAAAACATCATTGCTGAACAGTAATTGCTAATTGCTTTAATTGTTTAAGAACAGTTTCTAATAATTTCTTTTTATCTCTTTCACTTTTTTTCAATACTGAAAATACACTTTTTTTATCAGCTTCTTTTAGTTTTTCTAATACAATAATAGCTGTGGTTGGTTTAACATATGAATATTTTGATGTTTCTTGACCATAGTCATGGAAATATGTTGACCAATCCCAACTCAGAAGCAAGTCCAAAAGTTGTCTTAATGGAGCAAAATGTTGAGAAAAATCTGGATCTTCAGTCTTCCCAAAAGGCTCTGATGCGGCAAATAGTTCACATTGAATAACATCCAAATTTAATTGATTTAAAGCACCCATGGATAACTGTTTAATATCATCACTGAGTAATAAATTTAATATAGATTTAGAAATATGCTCAAATGCCACTTGATATACATGAACAGACACTTCTTCAGTAAGATTTCTCAATGCATTAAAAACCACTCGTAAAAAGTTTATTAAATCTGTAACGAATGATGAAGCTTGACCGGTTGGTTCAACCAACATCCAATCATAGTCTTCTAAATCTAAAAATTCATTTAGTTTTAATTTCATCTTATCATACATGTGATGTTCAGCATCACTTCTGGCCACACCCAATGTGATCCCTGCATCATCACCAACAGTTCCACCGGTAGATCCAGTAGCTTCAGATACAAACTGTTGAATTGATTTTGAAGATTTTTCTAAATATCCAGTGTCAACAATAATCTGTATAACTTGTAAAAGACCAAGTCGTGGTTGATGAAAAGCAGATGACAAACACCCACTAAAAGTTCTTGATAACAGTAACTTAGTAGATTTTTGAACCATCTCATCAACTTCTCCTTCACTAAAATTTAAGTCATTTGAAAATTTTAGACAAGCATATATAAACTGTTTTACTTGATCATAAACACTAGGCACCATTGAAGAAAATGGAAATTTTCTAGGAAATGGTGATGATTCTAATTGTTCATCTTGATAAGGAAATGTACGTACAACATTATCATATTGTTCTTGGTTGTCAACCTCAAGATGACAAAATGTTTCTCTGTATAAAATATCTCTGAAAACTTGAACCCATTTTTGCATTAGTATTTCATTGTAATGTTCTTGTATTTCATGTAATAATTCTAAATAGTTTTTAACAGAATACCCATAACTTCTAAGTGTTAAGCAAAATACCATAATTAAATCTTTAATTTTCAAGAGTAAATTTGCATCTGTACAGTATGCTGTATTTGTTCTCATTATACTAACTACCTTATCAGAAGCCATTTTCCACAAGTCTTCTAAATAAGGTCTTGTCAATAATCCATTTCCAGTATTTAAGACATGATCTTCTACAACAAAAAATCCAACAATACTTTGTAAATAATTACAATAACTTGCAATAGACTCGTGCATGTTGTTAGGAGGGTGAAGAGTTAAAAGGGCTTGTTCCCTTCTTTGTTGTCTATAATAAGCATCAAATGTATCTCTTGAAGATAATACAGTGCAAATATGAAGGCAACGATAAACAGGAGAGAAATCAATGAGGTCTTGTGCACTTAATGAATCTTCATCATCAGAGTTATCATCTGGCGAATCCTTTTTCTTCTTCAATTTAGTCAAGCCAAAATCATAGTTTTGTTGTTCAACACTATGTTTCATTGCAGCTTCTCCTACTTTAGATGAAAATTTTCTTATAGTTTCTAAAAAGCAATTTAAATCTGACATGGATGATTCTTTAATGTTTTCTCTGAGTTTGGGAATTTTTTCTATCATTTGCCTAAAAAATTTATAATGAGATACTTGAGGCAAATATAATTGTTCAAGTTGTTCTAATGTTTTTAACGCAGGATAGTAGCGTTTATCAGCCATTTGTTTTTGCAATTTACTATAAGAAGAAAGTGCAGGCAAACATAAAGATAAACTATCAATAGCCATTTGAATATTATTCTCAACCTGCCTGGCTTTCACTAACTCTTCACCGGCATTTGTGACCTCAGCTACAGTAGTCTGCACATTTAAATTCAACTGGACAACTTGTTTTTTCAATTTTGAAGCTTGATTTTCTACTTGCTGTAATTCTCTGATAGAGTCTATGAATCCTTGGTAATAGAAATTGCACATTCGTTCAATTTCTTTGTCATATTGTTTGATTCGGTTGTCCAAAGTATCAATGAATTTGCGGCTGTCATCATCCTGATCGTATATGGCCCGGAATGTTGGGCCCCAGTAATCATCAATGCCCTCTATCTCTTGTAGCAAATGCTCTTGGTTCTGCATGTTTTCTACACAACAAGCTAGCACAAAAAAAAAAAACATAACTGGTTTCTTTTTGTAACTTGCAAATATCCTATCCCTATGATTTATAACTGTACATCAGGACCCACCAAACTAACATCATTAACTGTCATTGGATAAAAAAAAAAATCACCGAAACAACACACTCAACTACAAATAAAAACCAAGCCAGCTGACATAGGAAATAAACAAAACTGTAATAATATACTTTGGCTAACTATGTAATTATGAAAAAAATAATAATAATAATAAACGAAAAATATAACAAGCTACGATATTTATAACATAAGTACACATGAATTGTTACTTACATTTATAAAGATAATGAAAACGGATGAGACATTAATCTCAATGGCTGGCGAACGATAGGATGAGAAAATTATATACGGCTAAATTTTGAAGTTACAAAAACTTTCGGTATTCAACGAGATATTTAGCAAATGTGCAATAATATTGATTAGCGGCAACTGTAAAGGGAGCCGACTGCTAGTCGATCTGAATATCGCTATGCGTCGGCGAAAGGAGTCGACCGCCTTGCACACAGATTAGGTAGGAAAAAAAATCAAAAGTAAACACAATGATGATTCATCCCAAGAGAATTATTGCAACCGCACAGTGTAGCCAACCTAAGGTGGCGGGCTATTCGAAAACATCAGAGACGTATTATAATACGAGTGCATATTATTAGTTCCAATTTATTATGACAACGGCGACCGATCGGAAGTCAACATAATGTACCATTCATATTAGCAAAACAATCATTAGTACAAATTATTTGAATAAAAAATAAAATCACTTTGCCTAAAATCTCATCCGAGTAGGGTAAAACAACGAACGGTGACAATACATATACAAAAAACGCAAAATAAAAAAGAACAATGGCAGACCAGAATTCGGTAAGAATCATTTGAAATAAATTTGTAATTATTGGGAGCGAGGGGGCCTGGGACCATGGCCGAGCATGTTTAGTTTTAAAAAAATAAAAAAGTGCACCTCGTTTATAGGATAGGTCATTATTACAATGGATTTGTTAAATTTGAATGTAATGATAGATATCATTGTATACGAATAACGATTCTGAACGGAGTTAATATGTTTGTCTAGGATATAATACATTGTTATTTATAAATATTGTAAAAAGTATATTGTATTTTGAAACGATATAAATATATTTTTCAATTAGGATGGGTTGGCAGTTGCATACAGCGACTTAGTTTGTCAGTCTAGAATATTATACATTATATTATATTTTTACATGTAATTGTATGTCAATATTCGCTGTTCAAACGCTTATAAAAAAAAATTGTGCCTATGGATTTTAATAATTTTTGAATGACAATAAGAACTACTTTTGTGGAATCTTCTATTAAATTTTCAAGTATTTTGTAGAAGCCAAATTTTTTTTATCACCGATTATAAAAATAAAATATAAAAAAATCCAATATTTTAAATGCCTATAAGTGGGTTAAAAATCAATATTATATTTTGAAAAAAATACGAGATAAAGGAAATACCAATCTTAACAGCTGATAGAAATTTCAAAAATCTGCAACTTATACTTTTTGAATTATAAAAAATATTTAATATCGTTTGAGAATAAATCGCTATTTTATGCAATTTCGTAAATATTTAAATTTCAAACATTTATTTAAGTTTTTAAATTATTTACATTTAAATGTTTATTATCATATTATGCACCTATGTATTGTTTCATATTTGTTAAAGTCAAACAAATTGTTATAAATAAAAGTATGTGTGTAAAATATTACACTTTTATCTAAAATGTTTATCATTATAATGTGTTTTTTTTTTATTACATATAATTGTTATCTTATTTAAATACAAAAATGGAGAAGTAGAGAGCGGACTAACAATTTATAGTCCAACTTTAGTAAGGCAGTAAGGGCCCTTTCGTCAGATCGCAGACTGGGCCTTTTGTTGCCAGTCCGACCCTGGCCATATCACAATATCCTTTGGAACATACTAATAGAATGAAACGAACCGGGGATTTATACTAATACGTCTTTAGGGCAAAGTCCTCATAATTTTCCTCTATAGCTTTTAAAATGAATGAATCTTTAAAAGAATTTCGCTGTATTCGGCTGTATGCTGTTTTATCTATTGTTTCTTCAATACATTTAAGTAGATCATATTTGATTCTGTCTAACTAACGCTATCCAAATTTCCTATCAGATTTTATTCAATAAATAATTTTACTTTCAGATATGGGCTGTCCACTTGAATCTGATAATTGATATGAAATTTTGTACTTGCTAAAAATTATAATTTCCTAAAATCGTATACGAGTTTTATTTTGTTCTATAGACGTAATTAAATATTTTGTTTTATTCTGATTTATTTTCAGGCTCACGTGTTTAGCCGCTTTAATTATATCGTCTGTTTTTGTTACTGTAATATCATATATTATATATTATGACAATATCATTTTCATAGTTGGAGTAATTAAAAAAAAAAAAAACAATAACTATTTTATTATTATATATGTGTATACCACGTTAAATGATAACTAAGTATATACATCTCGAGAAACGATGGCCACTAAAGTAAAATATTTTTCCACTGCAATGCAGCTATTTACATACATTTTACGTATACCTACTCGACTACTTGTATATTTTATAGACATTTGCGTATTATTTATTTTGTATCCACACGCAATGCAGATAATGGAAAATCATATTTTTATACATGTTAAGGTATATGACTGCAGTCAATGAATGTTGACAGTCACCAGCAAAGGAGTAAGTAAAGATTATTTATGGGGAGGAGTGATAAATTTAGATAATAACTAAAATAAAATAATAAAAACATAAAAATTATAAGAATAAGTGTATAGAATACAAAATGTCACACAGTACTATTAAGATATATTATTTGAATCATGCTTAATGGCGAAAAGAAAAAATCTACATTTTTAGCAAGTTTAATACACAGGGACATGGCTCTTGGAATTAGAGAATATTTTAAATAGTTTATGCTGTCAGACGGTAAATAAAAAATAGAGGTGGAACGGATATTATAAGCTGAATTATTGAATGGGACGCATTTTAATTGATAAGGAACATTAATTTTGTTATTGATTAATTTATAAATAAAAGAAATATCTGCAAGTTCACGTCTGATGGCAAGAGAAGGGAGGTTAAGAAGGGATCTTACTGGTGTAAAGTTATATTGATCGATAATTATATTGAAGTTGAAAGCTATATATTTAAAAAAAACGGTTTTGAACTCTTTCGATACAGTTTATACCAAATTTAGTAAGACGGGTAAATTAATCTAGCGCAACAATATTTTTCAGTCTTTAAAGGTGCTATTTTTAATTTTGATTTTAATCAAATATAATATTATCAATTATATAAATAGAAAATATGAAAGACATTTTTTATGAAAAGCTTAATTTGCTTGTGACAAAAAAAGAAAAGATAATTGTTTCATTAAAGTGTCAAAATTACAATAAATGAACGAGTGAAGTTATTGTGTTTAAAAAAAAAAAAAAAATCACCACAATAAACTACAATAAAGTTATAACTAAATTTAATCGACCGATTTATATGTATTTATTATTTAACTGTCATTTTTATCTTTTATGAATCAATAATTGTAAAATAATTGAAATTATATGATTCTTATTTCTACGTTAAAATGCACTAAATAACTGATTTTTAGGTCAACAATCACCAGTAACTGTCCGCAAAGTAAGATATTTGTAAAAATAAACAACATTCACTAAATTAATTGGTAAAGGTTGACAACTACCGGTGATTGTCAACATTCATCGCTAAACGGTCATACACCTTAATATGTACATTAAAATATACAGTATCAATATACATCATATTTATATTATGATTATATTTATTTATTATTATTATTAATTTATATGTTTATATAGGCTTATATGTCACATTTTCAAGATTGTTTTACAAATGAATTTACAAAAGATGACAACGAAAATAGCAGTTGTGATAATATATCTGGGTATTTTTTAAAGAAATTATAGTATTTTATACACATTATAATTTAAATGTATACATATATTCAGATTTTTTCGATAAACCAATTGCATTTTTTATATTTAATTTAAAATTTGACAACATAATTTGAATGAATTGTTAGTATCAGTCATCACCTTAATGATTAATGATCATTAATCATTATAATTTATATATAATAAAGTTGAATAAATTGATATTATAAATATTATATTTACCCATATGACTTAATCTTTGTTATAGAACTTAAATATATTTTTTTATTATCATCTCATGATAATACAATTTTAGAACTAATCAACAAAATAGTCATTGTGAATCAATTCATTCTATTACGAGTAATGATAAAGA